>JAODKC010000137.1:21987335-22019092 GCA_026777985.1 Mormyrops attenuatus | reverse complement strand
AAGATAACTTTATTTTTAATTAGCTGAACAACAGATCAATACATTAAGTGAAGCCACTCTAAACCAGCCTATTATTGAAAAGGGATTGCTCAACATGCAATTAAAAAATCTTTAACAGCTAAATTAATGTATAAGCTATTGATTTAATATTAACTGTAAAAAATCAATATCTTACTTTGTCTCATAACTGTTTGATTTTCTAACACATTGTTTGCAACACATTTTACAAGACATTTTTTATCTCAATCATTGATTTTTAATCATTTATTTTAAAATTGAGAAAGCAGGCTCAGCCAGTCCCTGAAGCAATTGGGATTAATGACTTTGCTCTAGGGACCAACAGTGAAGTCACTCTGCCAACCATGTGATTTAAACTAGTGACCTATACGATCATGGGCACAGAATAATAACCCAGAGAGCCACACACCACCCCCACATTTTTTTCTACAAATGTAGTCCAAAATCTGTATTTTGCCCCCAAATAAATAATTGTGAGGGCCATTATATTTCATTGCTGCGTGCACTATGATGGAGATCCACGTTTATCAGATTTTCTTAATGTATCCAGACCAAAATTATACCAATTTGAAATTATAGACATGAATACTAAGCAAACCTGCAACAGATGTAAATTACTTTGTAGGAATAGCAATTATTAAAAACATTTATTTTTAAATCTGTGAAACCAGGTAAATGGTTTGCACTATAGAACACCCCAAACACTAAAATTATATTGGAATCTTACTGACCTGTACAGAGGGACTGCTCTTTTGGCAGAAATTCAGGGATGTCTGGTAGCAGCTTCAGGATGTTACTCTGCTTTCATACGCTATTTTACTTTTACCTTGAAAATCGCTCCTCCCCAAGTTTACAACAAAAATACAAGAATACCTGTATGAGCACAATACATTGTGTATAGAACTCAACTGTTATGCCCCAAACATAAGCCCCCATAGTTGTATTTATGGGTCAAACACTGGTTTATGTGAAAAATGAAATGAGCTACTGAAAGCCCTCATAAAGACTCTATCAAACATTTACATAAAACCCAACGAATGATAAATGTGTGTGAACCAGTTTTGGATGCCACTGTTACACTGGCACCTGATGAGTTGACACTGAGTGAAATTGTTATGAACTGATGAATAATGTAACGTAGTTGTCTTCGTGTTTTGATTATTCTTTTGCTTTTATTTGTTTTTTGTGTTTTTTGGTTTGTGTTTATATTTGTATTTGTTATATGATGTACAGCACTTTGGTCAGCCAAGTGGTTGTTTTTATAAGTGCTTTATAAATAAATTGGTTTGGTTTGCTTTTAGTTTTGTAGATACAAATAAGACTAAATTAGTAATATAACTGAGAATCTTGATCTGTATTTCTTAAAAAATATATATTCAAATGTTTACTTAATAGGTAATTGTGCATAAATATAATCCAGATTATAAGAAATTAAAGAGAGGTTCTACCATCGTTCTTGCAATTTAGTAACACTTCAGTTAGTGCTTATCATTCATGAATAAATCGGAATAACTGCAATAATATTTCATGTGTCTCAAAGGAGTAATGAATTAACTCAGTAACACTTTGGATTACATTCATGTCCTGATGCTGTGTATGTCTTCACATGTCTGCATGGGTCTCTGCTGGGTACTTCAGTTTCCTCCAAGTGTTCGCTCAGAATCTAGCAGCTGAAGTGACTACAGACTGACGTGTTGGCATAGCTATGTATGCTACATTAAAATGCACATCTTAAATAACAAAGTAAGGCTTGGAAATTCACAGCTTTTTTGAGTTGTAAGTAATGCTACTTTCCATTCCCACTAAGCTCTAAAAGAATTAACCTTAGCAGTAGCCTGAATTAATTGACAAACTTTATGTCATACCAACCCTATTAATTGAGGACTTGGTATAGTACTTTAGTCTGGTTATAAGGAATTTACATGGTATATATGGAAACATATGCCAAATGAAATCAAATGTAAATATAGATATGTGATGGGAATATATGTCTGGTTCATACTAAAATATGAAGAAATCTAAATAAATTTTGGTGGAACGAAGCCACTTCATTTAAAAACAAGCAATTTTGTTTTTTATAATACAATGAGCATACCGTATCATTGAATCTTGGAAAGATTGTTTATTTTAACTTCTCATATATTTCACATAACACAAATTAAAAATAATTATAGCCCCATCTAACCTTTCAGCTTTATGTTGAACCGAGCAATTAATCCTCATTTTTTTCTGAATTGGCTAAAAGATCAGCAGGAACAAAGCCAGCCTACCCTTTAACCCGTGAGGCCTAGATCTGCCAAACAGGCAACAGAACAACAAAGCAACAAGACAAAAGAATAGCAATAACGTATGACCTTGTATATAACAGAGAATTTTAAGTTTTAATGCAGTCTGTGTGAGCACAGGGTATGGTATGTGAGGCACTCCAGGGGGAGGTACTCCAAGCGCTCTAATACTGTAATCATCTGGGCTGCACGGGCCGGTTGGCCGGGGCCACTTCAAGGGTACTACAAAGTGACACTGTGGTACGGTTTCTGAGCCCGAGTCATGCTTGGATTCATACAATACAGGGAAGCATACTGTAATGTCAGTAACTTATGTTAAAATTTCAGTAAATAAATGTATAGCTATTTCATATATAATGATACTGTATACAGTTAGTGTCCGTGATACATACTCTTTAGCAAGCTAAAACTGAAAATAGGAAAAGAGGGCAAAGCCAGCAGATTAAAGGAAAGAATTATCAAAATTATTTAATTTTTCTTTCAGGAAATTGCTGCTTTCATAGAAAGAGGCAGAAAAATCGAACGGAAGTACAGACATTGTAAATGTTGGGAGTGTAATCTGCACGCATCATTAATAAGGCTGGGGGAATCTAAGATGAACTTTTGCTGAAAGCTGAAACTAGTATATCGTGCAGTTCTTTTTAGGCATTCAAATTATATTCCTCACTGCAACAGCTCATAATGTGAGTTTAAGTATGATGCATGTTTATATTTAGTGTCTTGCCAAATAGTGTGACATGCCTCATAAAACAATTTTAACAAAACATATGCATATGGGGCAAATAAAACTTTAATAATTGCCAGAATTACTTGAATATGTATGGGGTCTGACATTTTAATTAGCGTGCTACAGGCAGAGTGATTCTTTACAGTAAATAGATTCTTTTAAGTTCAGTCAACTAAAAAACATGTTCAGAATCATTAATTGATTGATTCATTTTTTGCTTGCTAAAAATCAGTATTTATATATAACTAACAATACTATGTATTTCTCATGCATATTTCATTGCCCGTTTATTATGATTAACGTGCAATGAAGTAATAATAATTAGCGTCTGACATGAAAAGCATCTGACATGGAAAAACTGAATACAAAAATGAGATAATTTGTTGTGACTTTACAGTCACTGCCTAAATAACAAAAGACTATTTCTAATGTATCCCAAATAATATTATTCACCACAACACTAAACAAAATTAAAGTATGATGTTTTTACTCTCTGCATCGATACATACAAACTATCAGCATTTAGGTGGGTTTTGTTCAGTCAGTAAATTAACACCTATGATGAATTTTACAGATGCACTAAGGACATTTTTAGGGAGTGCAAGACCTGGATGTTACACCCTGTCCACTCCGTCTGTTTTGTCTGGAGGCATGTCTGGTTTGGGGCCACACCTCGTACTGATTAGTCCTGCCTGTTGTTCTACCCTTCCTGTTGTGTGCTGCCTCGAGACCCCAAAATATCAAGATATTCTGCCTACTCTACTGCCTACAACACCTCCACTACTTGTGGCGTCTTTCTGACCTGCTCGCCCTTCTGCCTGTGATGTTTTTCCTGTATGCTCTGCTGCTGTACCACTGTTTGTCCTGCTATCAGAAGCAGAACTTGCCTGCCATCACCTGCCTGCCATCACCTGCCTGCCCTCTGCTTCAACTCAAAACTTTGGACAGTATGAATTAGGACTTAGCCATCTTGCTCATTTGACTGCTGGACCCTGGAGGATAGACTCCCCCTTTATGTGTGGTTTCTCCCACTGTAAGGTACACACATGATAACTACTTACAGAAAACACAGAAACATACAAGTAACTGGCACAGATCGAGGCACACACAGGTAAACACACTTACATAAATCGAAAACACAGCCCAGGTTTTTACGAGTTTAACAAGGCTATGAACATGGCTCGCCAGTATGCTGGGATACGCTAATAGGCTCTGCTATGCAGTGCCATCACGCCGTCACTACGGTATTATTATACATACAAAAACCCCTTGGAATTGCAAAGCATGTGATGTGTTCCTTTGCCTTCAACCAAACAGAAACTGATATGAAGCTTGGCATCCTGATCAGGATTGACAATTTATCGTTCTAATATCTAATCTAATATCCATTTTTTGTTCTGTATCATTCCAGTAATATAATGTGATTACACATTTTATTCATCAGTGTTTAATCACTTGTATGTTTGTATGAAAAGTGTATGTTTAAAGTTGATTTTAACAAAAAAAAGGAATAATGACAATCTGAAATGATCTCAGATTATTGGTGCTGAGTTTGTGCTGAATAAAAGCATTTATAGTACTTTGGGATAATTTTTTTTAGATAGGTGAAATACTTTAAAATGCCAAGGCATGTCAGACTTTCTCAAAAGGGACTGAGAGGCCTCAGACTCCGGAGAGTTAAACTGTAGCTCACCTAAACATATTTGAAATCTTCAGTATCACAAGACTGTCTTAATGGCCTGGCTATGATGAGTATAAACAGAGCAGTGTCTCAGGCAGTGTCTTACAATGACATTACTTATAAATTTGCAGCAAAAAAATCAAGGCTTGTCGACTATCAAGGATTTTATATTATGGTTGGTGCAAAGCTCTCCCTAGTGTCAAATCTGCAAGTTGTATAGAATGGGAGTCATAAACTCATGGGGATTGTATTAACAATTATTAGTGTATTGTCATTTTGTTCTCTGTACTTGTTTGTTTTCTATTTAATGCAATTTATATTTTATGTAATACTGCTTATTATTTTGGATTGATTTTTATACTTATTCTACTGTGATAATCATATCTGCATGCATATAGTTTTCATATTTATTTTATTGGTTTATGTGTTGTTTACATATTTAAGTATATTCATAAAAAGCTTGTTTGAATTTAAGAAATGAAATGGTGGCTGCGCTGTGTTTACATGCACTGTAACTGAACCACTATGACAACTGTGCCTTGTTTTGTGCATGTGTATATTGGCGTTGAGTGGGGACAGGGTGTCATTTGTACTCTTGCCTGAGTAATCAAAATGGTCAGAAATGGCTCTGCTACAGCTACCACTGTAGCACACCATCCAAGGGGTTTCCAGTGAGGGCATTCATAGGCAAAAACTTGTTGGAGACTTGTTTTTGCTCCGTATTAATGTTTCTTTACATCGTCTTTCCATTAGAGTAAAAAAAAGGAATATCAATATTTCTGTGTCCTCTCCTGTGATCTGAATGAAAGGTAATGTCACAAGGTAAGGGAAGTTTATTTATGCAGCACATGTCATACACATGTGTGAGGCAGTTCAGTTCAAGAGTGAGAGAATAGGGAGAGAGACAGAGAATTATATGTAAGGTATAGTAAAAATAAAAAGACATTCTAACAGGCAAGGGCATGAGCTTGGGGTTGAGGTCTCCACTCATTTAAGGGCGTCCAGGGCAGGGGTGGGCAATCTCTGTCCGCAAAGGCCGGTGTGTTTGCAGGGTTGTGGAATAACCTTTAGGTCAGCTGTTCAAACCCAAGTGTGACGACTTTTCAACCAATCAGTCCTGTAAGTAGTAATCTAATTAGGGAGTTGCAGTGAAAACCCGCATATGCACCAGCCCTTTGCGGATAAGACTGCCCACCCCTGGTCTAGGGGGTGGTATTGGCTGGTTTTGATTACTGGGATGGGGGGTTTATAACCCCCATTCCCCCATAATTTACACCCATGATAACAGGTAATTAAATATGATAGAAATACGGTGCATTGCATTATCTGAAATAATTAATGAAGTAGAGTAATTGCAAGTACTTGCAATGAACACGACATTTTTACACATACAGTAACAGAAAGAGATCTTCATTTCCCTCTTCAGTTGTTCAGATGATTCCACTATTTCACACCACCCACTTTGCCCCTCCCATGAAAATAATCTGCCCCTTGGCAAAACCAAGGTCAAATCAAATGACGCGGAGTTTCAAAACTAAGATATTGAAAACAACAAAAAAAAGTTTATGAAAAATGTTTGCTAAGAGTGACAGACATTACAGTGACAGACATTATGATAGAAGGGTATTAATAACAATAGTGACAGCTGCATCCTTTAGAGATAAAGTGTAACCTATGGGGAAGATTTAGGCAGGTATGTGATTGGTTGTGAGTGATACTCTTTTCTGCTGTTTTGTGGGTCATTCTATTAACCCTAATTTTGGAATCCAGAGGACAGAAAATGTTACCTTGCTTTGGAGTTAATTTTGTAAACAAAGTATTTTTAATTTCAAAAATTGAGAAAGAAACTTACAATATATAGTTTGACATATCAATTTGAATTATCAGATTTGCAATCATTTTGGAGACAAGAATTGATTAGCATTACAACAAACATAACAGGATTCACATGTATTCAATTATTAAGATTATTTTATGATTTAACTTGAGGGAGTCCTTTGCATACAACTCTTGTAAAGAAACAAGAGCAATAATAATAATCATCATAATAACATTCACATAACTTTTTCTGTCTAGTATCTAAAATATGTAGATATAAAATAAGCTGCTTTAAACATTTGAAGATCTTAACAGGAAAATGCATGTGGTGCCCCCTGCTGGACAAATATTTGTACATTATTCCAGTGTCTCCCAGTCTGGTCCATAGGGACCCACAGACGGGCTATCCCACGTTTTTGCTCCCTCCCGGTAGGGAGCTGGGCGGGAACAAAAATGTGGACCAACTGTGGGTCCCCAAGGAATGGGTTGGGAAACACTGGCATCATGAACTTGATATATATCCTGATGAGGAAAAACATTATGTCTGCCCACCCTGTGAAGTGAATAAGGTTGACTATCATGTACAAATGGTCATGGTCTGGGAAATATTACATTACATAAGCTAACCTTCAGTAGGCTTACTTGTAATTGAAATGTTGACTGAGTTGAGCTGAATGTTGACAGTACCCCTAAAAAAGGTAACATAATTTTATAATCCTTTGTTGTACAGTCATTGAAATTACAATTTGTAGAATAAAATAAAAATAAATCTTTTAATTTATTAAAAGGGGTAGTACAAAGGATGTCTGATTTACTTGTTCTTGTTTAAAAAAAAGTCAGGAATGATTCAGCTCTGCTTTCGCCCTCAAAACACTCTGGTTAGCTAGCGAGCCTACGTTTGAAGAAGTGCATAAAATGCTTAAGCTAAAATCTGATTATCAGAAAAGAAAATTAACATGTTGGAAAAAGCTGAAAGACAAAAGAGAAGGCAACAATTGCTCAGTTTTTCCCAGCAAAAGGTCCTTTTATTTATGTTATTGTTTGCCACACTCCATCTCCATGTGATGCAAATGAATTGGTTAATTCCAATACTATAGCTAATGTTAAAATTAGTAAATTAACTTGCTAGTCCAACAAAAATTCTATAATAAAATGCATTTCCTAACTTATCATTATATCTTCATAAACAAGAGTTTACAATTGACTGCCTTATCCAAAATGCAACATTAATTTGAGCTTAGAGAAAGCTATCATAATTCAAGCTCGCTATCTGAATCATTTCTGCCCTGCTATATCATGCACAAATTAATGGGACACAATAGATGTTTAGCAGTAATAAATACATTTTCATAGCTCTCTCTCTGTATTATGGGATATCAAATATTAAATATATGCCAGGCTACAAAGGTAAAGTTAAAGTTTTGAATGGGTCATATGGGTTCTCAGTGTGGATGTTTGCTTTTAGCAATGGCATAGGGCTGGATTGGTCTAAGTTTCATGGGGCACAAAATCTCTAGTGGTGCCGCTGTATGTTTGTGTGTCAGGGTCAGCTCCTGTTGTCTCAGTCTTTTGTGTCCCTCCCCCATTTAGCCTGCAGACATCGCTGGCCATCCTGTCCCTCCTGTCAGTGTTTGTGTTTTCCTCTGCTCCCTGTCAGCTGCATGGTTCAACATGTTGCGCATACAACTACCTGCAAATCCCTTTGTCGTGTGTTTGAATCCTGCCTCCTCTGTTTTTGTTTTTGTTCTCTAGTGTTTCATTTGTATGAGTTTTTCTAGTTCCTGTATATTGTGACTTGTATTTGGTTTTGGTTTCATTCTTTGTGCCTGTGCTTGTGTTTCTACCCGTTTGTTATTCCCCTAGTGTAGATTCTGTTCGCTTGTTTCTGTCAGCGTCTTAGTTTTCCCCTCCCAGTCCCTGAGATAATTAGTTCCACCTGTTGCCTGTTCTTGTGCCTGCCCTTGTGTGTTTTCTTGATTGCTCATTGTCCTGCACCCTCCCCGATTGGTTAATTGTCTATGCTGTCTTGTTACCCAGTTCAGTTTTCGTATTTAAGTTCCCGCCTGAGTTTTCCTCAGTGGAAAATTTAAATATAACTAAAGTCCAACACACAGACTGGTGCCATGTACTATAACTTGGGCCAACTAAAACTGGAAAAATTGCAGACTTATTTCACCAGTCAATTCATTGTCATCCAGTGGAAGATACGGAATGCAACTACACCAAAACCAGCAATTTAGGTTCCCACTTTTAATCCAAATAAATACAGGACAAATTGTGTCCCATATTGGTTCAAAACCAGACACAACTTTTTTTTTTATATGAGATGGGTGGCAGCTCTCCCAGCCATGTCAAAATCGTTCCCTGGAACAAGCAGCAAGGTAGTCAGATAAAAAATCCGGCAACTAACCGTATTGTTGCCATTTCCTAGCATTACAGTTTATGACAAAAGTTAATTTTTTGTATGACTTATTTATTAAAATTTGATTTCAGTTTGAAGCCAAATGAATTTCTCATCTTCTTCATGTTATGAATGTATTTAAGAGGAATCCTAAGGGAATTTTATCGCAATAAAATATTTAGCCCTATCGCCCAGCTGTAATATATATTATTTATATGATTCTTCAATTACTGTTGTTAGGTCATCCTGGGGTGTTCTTCCCTCTAAAAAGACAAGACAAAAAATAAAGAGCAATTTAAATTAAATTTGTCAAAATAAGAAACATTCAGTGTTTTATAGGAGTATTACATAAGCAAAGCACTTACTGAAACACTGCTGGAACCTCTTTGATCGCTTCAGTGCAATGTAGGCCAAGCCAAAAAGAATAAGAGTCCCAAAGAAGCCTCCAATGACGCAGCCAACAAGAATACTGTAGTAGCCTTTATTCTCTGGAGACAGGGCCAGAAGGAAAAACAAAATAAATGCTTCCATTTCCCTGGAAGCTAGTAAGTCATCAGTATAAAAAACAAGAGTACTGAAGTAAAATATGATCTACTTCAACTAGCTTCCATTTCCATAGGGTGTCCAGATAATCCATGTCAGGGAGGATACTTTGAGCTACTTACAAACTTTACTTTACAAACTGCTTTAAAACTGAAAGAGTTATGCGCTTGGCGAAATAGTTCAGCTCTTCTTGAGCTTTGACTGGTTGGTTTCATTGATTGTTTCACATTAACATTAGTGGCACATGCATGATCATAGGAGACTGACCATTCAACACACAGCAAGAACTCAGTGCTTAAGTGAAATCCAGGTGCATTTAATTGAAATGGTAGTTTACAAACCCTGTCCTACTGTAAAGTGTCCTCCTTGACATGGATTATCTGGTCACCCTACATCTCCACAGCTGGGCCATTTTTGAAGTCCCTAGTTATATTACCACGGACTACCCCAGTCTTGCTACGACAAAACATCTACTTAAATTTAATTGCTTATCTTGTTGCCCATGTAGCTAATATATTGATGACATTCCTAGAGCAGAATGAAAGTGAGCTTACGGTACACTGTGAGGAATCCGTATGTTGAAGAATTTGCGCACTGGCATATAACAGAAGTGCCATTGTCCGACAAAATGGTGTATTCCATGTTCCAAACTGCCTGAAGTTCATTACCATTGACCTTACAGTACCCATTTATTACCTGTTAAACAAGGGGACAAGCTAGTGTTGCTCATCAGGGCCTTGTCTTAATTCAAGGTACAATACAAGATTTAAATGTGATGTTCTGTGACTTTAGATCTTAGCTCCTTAGTCTGTCATTAGTGCAAAGCAAGCTGCTGACCTGCTCAGACATGGAGATAGCTGTCCCCGGGCACCTCAGGGTGGTATTGCTCTGGCTTCCCGTGAAGGTAAAGTTCAGCGTATTGCCACTCACAGGGGAGACTGCACACATAAAGCTGACAGAGCCGCTGCTGACTTGTGTTATGTTCTTAGGGGGGATGCAGATAGACTGGGCTAGTAGAGAGGGAGGTGAGAAAAGCAGGGACAAAATGGAGAACAAAAGAGCCACGTGTAGCAAAGGGTATGATACAGCTTGAAAAAGTGCAGGTTCTCAGTGAGCTTTTGCAAGGATGAGACGCGTCGAACATAATATCAGGGCAATTTCCAGACACACATTTATCCAACCTCCCATTTTTGTAATACGGGATGAAACCCATATGTATAGTAATGTGTACAAAGCTACCATGCCACCCTATAGCACAAACATATAACAATACATATAACAAAACATACAAATATTATATGTAATATTCCATTTATATATTAGAATATAAATTATATCATATATAATATTCAATCTCTTTCTATCAAAATATAAAGAAATGAAAGAAATGGAAATAAAGGAGCTGAAAAATGAAAGTCATGGCTTTTGTTTGTAAAACCTACTACTTTTAATTTGACTAAGAAATGTTTGTGACGACTGTTCATTTGACTTTCTGTATCCTGTATCATCCAGTCCCCGTAATTAAAATAACTTAAAAGTGAGTTTAAAAAGCCATTTAAAATATCCTACATTTGCTCTGGGATACAGCTCAGGAATATAATACAGCAATGTACTCATACACTACTGGGTGCAGAATGAGATTAACAGATTCACCATGGTGAGATGTCCGTCATGACTGCAGATATACCAAAACACATTTTGTATTACTTTATAAGAAATATCTGATTTATTTTATTAGTAACGGGTGCTCATTCTTATGCAAATTGTAATATATGTTAATATGAAAAAAGGCAAATGACTGTGGCAATATACATTTAGTGAAAGATTATACATACATTTTTAACAGTGTTCTTATATTGTCTTGATCTTAAGATGCATATAGTCAAAAAGACTACTTAATTTTTTCTTTAATTTTAAGACAAATGTTATCATATTAAGATAGTCGCATAGTCTAAAGAGGTTCCTTACCCACTGATGCTGGATAATGTAAAAACACCAAACACATGATGAATGGAAACCAAATTCCTGGCAATCTGCAGGGCTGCATAGTGTCCACTCACTCTACTTGCCCACAAACTACGCAGTTATACAGAACTAATGCTCAGTAGGACACAGAATCCTTGAAGAAGGAGCCGAGCACAACAATTCCCTCAGATGTTTTAGTGTGATACCAAATGCAGAGACTGAGAGAGACACTGACTCCGCTGTCCCCAGGTGAAAAGGAAAATAAGCTTAAAAAAACATCAGTAGAGCATTGATTTGCAAGGAAGATTTTGAGAAAGTTAAAACTGGTTCAACAAGGCAAGTGAAGACATAGTTTGCCAGGGTGGAGAGCCTGTTCCTTTCCGGCTTCTGTCTGGCTTTTCAGCTCTGGTTCAATGTATTGTTCAATTGTGCTTTGAACTTTAATTTCTAAAGATGCATGCGAACTTGGTCCCTTAATTCACAAAGTGAATGATCATGTTCCTACAATCTCAGATGAATCACTATGGAGTGTACTTGATAACCACTGTACTACAAACAGGATGTTTGTTTTGCACTGACTAAATTTTAAATGCTCACTTTTTTTGTAAAAGTTTGTAGTTTAACTGAATTAATCAGTTGAACATATCTCAAGTTCGCACCCAACAGCTTCACATACATGAGCTATTTGTGACATCACACATAAGATCATCACCATTACATAAACACATCAATTAGTAACAGAGCCGGTCTTTCTGCATTCTGTTATAAAAATAAATCATCTCAGAGGAAAGATGCAGGTAGAAATGCTGGACTGGGAGCACCTAGAACATGTTGCATGTGATGCTGCTTGGAATACAGTATAAATTGTGAATTATAGTCAAGAATAAAGAGTTGGATTAGATTTAACTAAGTTTCATGTATAATGTGCCTCATATGTATTGTGGCCTCAAGTGGTTTTTATTAAATGGTGACTATATATTTTAATTAAAAATGAATATGATTTTTTCTTTGATTATATTCTGTATGAGAGAAGGGGAGAGAGAGTCAAATCATCAGGATTAGCAGTACAAATTTTTATAGCTCTTCTGCTTTATGAGATTGTGTTGTTTAACATTTACATATTGGAGGGAACAAGGTTTCAGGTAATTTTGTTCAAGTTGCATGCTCTGGTTTTACTGAAAACTATTTACCAAAAACCAAACAGTTCACTATTCATGAAGTTTATGATTCATTTCACTGCATGATATCAGTTGGCTTTATATAACATTAACATTTAATTAAGGTGTAACTGTCCATGTGTGCCAGGCCTGGGTGTTTTGTCTGAAAAATATAATGTATAAAAAGTACTCAAATCCTTGAACAGACCCCAGAAATATGATATACAGACATTAGAAATAGGATAAATGGTTATAAAATTGCAAAATGCAAAAACATAGCCATCTGGGACTAAGAGCTATGGAAAGTGGCTCTTATTTTTTTTTCAAAATTTTTTTAAAAGGAGTAAAATATGGGAACCCCGGATAAGGTATGTTGCCATTGTGAAACACATCTTTCTAAGATTTATGCATAACTTTATACTACCGATGCTTTAGTCCTTAGACCATTACAGAGTTCCAGGGGAAAATACTTTGCAACACATGACACTTGTTGTTCACTCAGTTGCTATAGGGGTGTATCTCTAACAATCAAAAAAAAAAATGTGACAAATTTCCGGGTTTACTATTGCACAAAGAGAAGCTGGCAGACCAGAAACAGGAACCGATCCATTTATAAAAAAAGAATCATTAACTACTTATTTACAACACTGATAAAGGAAAAACAAATGTTGGTTAAACCACAATTATATTACATATTCAATAGCTTAAAAATATGTGTGTGTTTGTGTGTGTGTGGGTTTGCATAGATCACATTTTAGGACCAAATTGTCCCCAAAGTGTAGGAAAACCTGAAATTTCCCCACTTTTGGGGACATCTTTTGAGGTCCCCATTTGGATAACCTCAGTTTTATAAAAATCTGTGAATGCAACAAAAAAGTAAAAATGCCAAAAGTCTTGTATTTGGGTTGGTTACTTATGGTTAATGTTAGGGATGGTTAGAGGTTAAGGGTGTCGTGATTGGGATTAGGATTTTTCCCATAGAAACAAATGGACGGTACCCATTTAGATAGGTACACCAACATGTGTGTATATGTGTGTATGAATTCACATTCATTATTTGATTTGATTAATTGCTGCCCTTTAAGTAAGATTTTAAGAGTTTTAAGAATATTTAGATTTAGTGTTTTTGATAAAGGCAGCATTCGGCAGTTATCAAAATAACAAGAGATCTAAAAATTCAATTTAATATTAGACAGGGGGATGATATAAACACACATAACTGACACAATACATATTTAAGAGAAGACCCTGGTATAAAGAAAAAAATATGGGGTACCAAAGGGCATTGCGCTATTGTTAACAAACAAATATGTGCTATTAGCATATGTTATTTATTTTGTTTTCAAGAATTCTAAACATATACATGAATTCAAATACAAAGTGATTTTATATCTTAATTTTTCTTCATTAAAGGGAACAGGCATCCAATTACAAATTATTGACATCCAGGAATAGTAAAATGCAGGTATATTTACATTTTAAATATACATTTCAGAAGTAATGAGTCAATGAGTATATATTTTGCCAACATTTGACTTACATTTGGTTCTGCTTGCATGCATGCACATCTATTACTTCCTAAATCAGGTATAATGTAACACATAGTGTCAATTACGTAAAAGGCACAATGAGAAGCCATGGGCTATTTTTTAATACTTAGTATTACACACCTGAAATTTAAAGTTCCTTATCAGACTGCGGATCATTTTATATGCAGTGCAATCAGCTACTACAGCCTCACTAGGGAAATCTGTAAGCCTGTAACCTACCAGGTATATAATCTTTATGAAACATTTTCAAAATTCTTCAAATCACAGAATACATTTTTGTCTCCATTATGTTATCATCCATAAAATGGAAAGAAAACACATCATAAAGGGGATTGATTATTAAATATTTGCTGCATTAAACATAATTTCCACTTGTTTTACCTCAGCAGTTTCCTGACCAGACTATAAATGAACAGGGTGCTATTTTGCTGATACACTATTCAAGGTGCATGCAAAACAGTTTTCTTTGGATGCTTTGGACAATACTGACTTAAGGCCAGAATCTGCTTTTAATACCAGTCAAAAAAGTCAAATGAAAATGAGGGCTTAAACTGTAGCCCATAGGTTGAAATTGAATTTAAACTTCTGCAGTTATACAGTATGTGAGCACTCAAATGCAGGATAGTAACAAATGCTGCTGGACAAGGGACAAAATGGAAGCTGTTATAGAAAGGATAGGTAAGAAGGCGTATCAAAGTGCCTGTGGTGAAGAAATCATGGAGACCTTCATGTTCGTGACATTTTATGTACACCAGGAATATTCTCAAAAGTCTGTGAAAACAAAAAGACAGTAACAGGTGAGGCCATTTCACTGGCTTTGCCTCTTTACTCTCACAGTAAACATAACTAATCCATCCATCCATTTTTTCAACCGTCGTGTGTTCTTTGTAGGTTCGCGGATTTTTTTCAAACTTTGCAGAGGTTGAGATATAATAAAGTTTGTACTGATGTTAGCCTACCCATTCAGCAAATTTTATCTGTAGCAGTTGAGTAGCCAGTTGGCAAAATGTATCATGGGGAGCTTGGTCAAAATTATCGTGGGGGAACTTAATTGTGGCATGTTTTTTGGAGAGAGGGGGAGAGTGTATAAGGTAGGCTTATAGTAATAATATTTTCACTAAATTGTAATTTTTTGTTTGCCAAAATTTATTGTGGGCGAACCCCTCCCTGCTCTCTTGCTTGGTTAAATTTATTATTTTGAGATGGTTCCTTTTTTGTTCAGTTATTTTATTGTGCAAAAGGAACATATCATTGCAGTTGTGCAATTAAGTATTTTGGAAAATGAATGGATTACATTTTCCACCTGTCTTGTATATTTCTCAAATTCACTGTATTAAAAAATAAAATGCTCTATCTAGTTCTGAGCCAATATCAGACACGATTTGTGTCATAGTTTCCGGCCATACAATCTTGAGCTCAACTGAGTATATCATGATCATGTTAAACTAAAGCATGATTAAATATCATGTCAGCAGTTTTCCTGTAGCTCAACAAGAAGATGCTGCCCTAGGTGGTTCTCTATTTCTCCTAATGGATTGACTGACACTTTCTTCGCATTAGGCATTCACATACAAACTGAATATTGCACTAGTGGGACCTCTGTAATGCCTGACAATCAAGCATGTATCTCAGAGCCAAGCATGCCTCCTCCAATACTGACCCTCATTGCAGATGAGATCCAAGGCAAGAAGCGGGCAACCTTGGTGTAGACACCGGGCTTTTTGGCCATGGCACAGCCCGTGCCCCAGCTGACGACCCCTAGCAGGCGGTAGCGGCTTGCCTTGGAAAGGGTATCCTCAGACACAAAGGGGCCTCCGCTGTCACCCTGTGCCAGTAGTGCAGACAAACACAGAGAAAATCCGCATTTAAACCACATCTTTATGTAAATTTCCCTCAGGGGCAAACCTGAAATATAGTTAATTTCCTTGACATACAGCAGATAAGCTGTGGCCTAAATTTAACTGATGAATAAAACAAATTCAACTCCAAACTTAATCACTTAATCCTCATGTTTTCAGAGTGTGTTGTCAGCTGTTACAAGTGAGAAAAAATGCAAATTTTTAATATCTTTTTAATAATTAACAGGATAGTCAATGTATGGCAGTATGCTCTTCCAGTCTTAAAAATTGTACAGTGAAAATTTCCATGGGGATGTCACTGCTGTGATATTCTGTAATACCTGGCAGGCATCAATGCCACCTTTTTCATACCCAGCACAAAACATGCTTGTGGTAATTTGGTTATCATAGTAGTCAGGGGCATTGCAGATGGTATCACTCATAATAGGCACATTGGCTTCTTGTAACTCATCTGATGGCTGGCCTGAGGAGAAATAAAGCGAACTTCACTGAATACTGATCATTACATATGCTGTATGTATATTCCATATCTATTACTGTAAAATAGTATACAGCTTATATATATTTAAAGATATTATATTAGCTTCATGCTAAAATATGCCCACAATCTGAGATATATTTTATAAAAAGCGGATGTAGGAGTGACCCCAAAAAGTAACATCACCATAAAAATCAATGGGAAATCTTAGTCCTATTACAATAAAGAATTTTATGCAATTCCCATTTTTGATGTCAAATGGTGCATTAGACACTATATATATATATATATATTAGTGCTGTCAGACGATTACAATTTTTAATCAGATTAATCACAGAGTTGCTGTGGATTAATTTCGATTAATCATGATTAAATAATATTAATTTTTAACCTATATTACTCGCATTTCATTTTGCATGAGCAAACAGACTCAATAAAAAAGGGAATATATATGCACTTAACATGTTTATTGAACATCTTGAACATTCATGTAAATCCGACAAATAATCCAACTAATCATGAAATCCAATTCTAGCCTGGTTAATTGCCATTGTTGCAATATCGGTTGATAACACATAAGACTCCATAGCAACACGTCCACAGATAAGTTGGACGGTATAGTATGTGCTACTGATTTAATAAGAATGAGAAGTAAACAGTATAAAACTACAACTTTACTTCTGTCGATAAGGGGCGCAGCCATCTTGGATTCTGAACTTGGGATGCTGTGTGCTGCTCCGAGATATTTCTCAGATCTTTGAGAAACGAGAGCGCGCATGTTGTCACTTCCGGCTTCAAAACTCAGAATATGACTTGGAATACGAGTTCCGAGGGCAAATGGAACGCACCAAAACTGCCCGAAATGCGTTGACAGAGACATATCAGGGATTTTGAGTCATTCTGTGCTGCAGATGGGTTAATTGCATTAAAAATTTTAATCAGATAAATCATGATGATGGATTAATCCACGTTAACCCATTAATTTTGACAGCCCTAATATATATATATATATGTGTGTGTATATATATATTTCACACATCCCATCTTGATGTCTTTAAGACACAGACATGTATACAGGTGAGAGTTAGCCTTTGGGTCAGCACCAGGTCAGCCAGTGTGCATCACCCCTGGATACAACTTGTGCGTAGTGACTTTTTACTTACCATAATACTCAGTGTTGCCCCAGCCTGTGACGGTTCCCATCTTTCCATCAATCAGTCGCTGGCCGTAGGTTGGAAGGCACACTGGCTGAATATATTCTGTCCCAAGCCAGAAAAAAATATCACTACAAAGTGTTAGAAGTACATTTCACATAAAGACCACTTAAAAAAAATGAATACCAATCAATACCAAAAGTGCTGTGATCAACCAACATAAATCAGGAAAACCCTTACCAGGAAAAAGTCCTACTTCCTTTGGAAAGCCAACAAACAGAAAATACAGTAACACATGAGCGATTGACTCAAACCCCATACTAACCCACCCCAATATGTTTCTTCTATATATCCATCCATCCATCCATTCATCCATCCATTCATCCATCCATCCAATTGCTTATTGCTAGTCCAGGTCACTAGGGTGCAGCACAGGGCAGAAGACTGGAAGGAGTGCTAGACCATAGCAGGGTATACACACACACACACACACACACGCACACACAAACACATAGTATTCATATTTTTATGGGGACTCTCCATTCATTTCTATGGGAAAACCCTAATCCCAGCTATGACAACCTTAACCCCTACCCAGCCATAAACTTAATCATAAGTAACCAAAAAAGATAAAACTTTTAGCTATTGTAGTATATTTGATTGCATTGATTTTCAAGATTGAATTTATCATTGTCGGGACGAAAAACATGTCTCCGCGAGGTAAAAAGTTAAAGATTTTTATCACATTGTAGGGAGTTGTGGTCCCCACAATGTAATAGTTACAAAAACAATAACACACACACAAAATATCATACATGCAATTTAGAGATACCAAAAAGCATAACTTCATGCCTTTGGATTGCGGTAGGAAACTGGAATACCCACAGGACTGTTGAATAGCAAATAGAAAATACAGACCATAAATAACATGCTTGTGGGCAATAAACAGAGCTAGAGAGGCATGACAGGACTGCTATTTGAGAAAAAGCTGCACTTGAAACTGCATATAAAATTTGCTTCCTCTTCTAGATAACACCCCATACTAGACTCCACACAGCACTGCTGATTTCAATTAATTTTATTATTGTGTTGAAATGATGTTTTAGTAAAACTACGAAAGCAAGTAATAATCTGGAATTCTGGATACAACGGCATTTTGGTGAGCTGCAATATATCTGAAAACATAAATCCGACATGTGACAGCACTATCTAGCAGTTTAGAGGTTCTCACCAGTGAACTGCAGCCGGCTGGTAAGGGCCAAGACGGCAATATCACGACTATTATCGTCCACATTGGGGTCCACAAAGGGCAGGTAGCTACTGTGGAAGACCACTGTCTGCACCTCAGCTGTATGCACGCTGCTGTGAGTGTGAACTTTGTAGATGGAGCCATGAAGAACCCTCCACCGAGCCACGTGGTGATACCGCCTGGGAGGAAGGGAACCAGAGGCCAACAGCACCAAAATTCAATCACGTTTGGCTGATTTCTCATTAATACTACAAGAAGAAGAACAACAACAATAATAATAAAGATCTGTCATATATTTATATTCTATTTTCTGTTTTGTGCACCATGACCAATGAGGAATGGTATTTCATCTCAGTGTGTGACCCATTCCTCAAAGAGCTGATATGACAAAAAAGATCCTTTGACTTTGATCATTTTGTTGTCAGTAATATTAACAGGCATAGGATAGTCAGTAGTAAACAGGTACACTTAATGGTGAATGGAGAGGAAACAGACACTTACTCTGGGAAACAGTGGGCAGCACTGACGATCCAGCGGTCGGAGATGATGGAGCCGCTACACTGGTGAACCCCATCGTACTGCAGGCTAACCTGCCATGGCCAGCTGCCCTGCCGGGCATCCAGCCCCCCGACGATGCGATCCTCCGTCAGGCTACGGCGACCACAGTCTAGAAAGGAAATGAGTTAGTGAAAGAATGAGAGAAAGAACAGAGGAAGTAGGCAACAGAATGACAGAAGGAGCCACATCAGTTTGAAATGAGAGTAGGTGAGGAGGAATGGTTGTTGAAAAGCTAGAAAATAGCACAATCGGGAAAAAAAGAATCTGGGAAAGCTGCAGTAGCAAACAGGACTATCAATTTTCTACTAAATATTTACCTTGACAATGCACTCTAAGGAGCAGCCCACTCTCACAGTTGCTACAAAAACAAGGGGAAATTAAGACTTCACATGTTAGTAACATTTACACTGTAAAAAAGAGAAAGTTAAGACAACTTAAAATTTCAAGGCAACTTACTGCACTAGATTTTTGAGTTTTAAGGACTCAGACTTCTATTTTTTTTTTTTAATTCTGCTTTTTATTTAGACTTCTAAGTTTTGAAGAAAACGACCTATTGTTGTGCCAACTAATTTTTTTGTTCAGATAATTTATCGTTCATATCTATAAAAACTTTTTTTCAGTTTTACATACTAAGAATTCCAAACAACAAAACCTGTGCCAACTTATTGTCTTTTGTTCAGATGATTTATCTTTTCTCTGCTTAAAAACTTAAAAATTTGAGTTTAACATACTAAGAATTCAAAACAGCAAATTCTGTGCCAACTAATTATTATTAATTAAAATAAACAACAAAAGAGTTCAATTAGCCCTCAAAAGTAAAAAATCTAGTGCAGTAAGTTGCCTTGAAATATTAAGTTGTCGTAACTTTTTCTTTTTTACAGTACTATCCAAAATTTATAGTAAAGAGTCAACAAAAAGGGTTACCATGGAGAGAGGAACTCTCGAATCTTTTTTCCATATGTTAACTCTTCCACACCCACACAGAAGAAATCCTCGGAATTGTTGATGCCATCGAGAATGCTGTACACTGAATGATTGAGAGCCCTAGACCAGAGACAGACAGGTGCCAAAATTTAGTTCTGGATATCACTATCAACATTAGCACTATCAACATTCAACACTTTAAGGTGCTTTAGTACTAAATAAAATGGAATTAAAAAGAGTTGGTGAAAAGAATAACAGAGAAAGAATAACAGAAAAACATAACATAAAAAAAACAGAAAGAGTGAGGGGAAGATTCAAAATTGTGGGCTGGTGACAGGAGAATCTGGACACAACTACAATTGACTGTTATATCTGTGCCTGGTGCTGGATTCACCTAACAAAGCCCATCTCTTCACAGCTGATGTTGGCCAGGAGCTCATTGGAGCTGGATGAACAGACAGACCGCCACCTGCCCTGCGTGCGATCAAACACACTCAGCCTTTGGTCAGCTGAGTTCACCTGGACTGGAAGGAAGCCAAAGAGAACCACCACAAACAATGAAAACACTGAATACTGAAAAGATTTTGAAGATGAAGACAAATAAATTAAGGTGATTTATGTGTGACCACACCTGAACAAAATAATAATTAAAATTACTTACCATCATATAAACCTGTTTCTTCTGCCTTGATTAAAAACGTTACTGAAGACAAAAATATAATATTATAATATGTTGAAAACGTATGATGTACTAAGACATATATGAAATTAACAATTATATTTAAACTATTTATATTCACTCTAAAAGAGAAAAAGTTAAGACAACTTAAAATATCAAGGCAACTTACTGCACTAGATTTTTGAGTTTTGAGGGCAACTCAAACTTCACCTATTGTTAAAATATTTTTCGTTCAGATAATTTATCTTTCATATCTCAAAAAAACTTTAAATGTTTAGTTGTACATACTAAGAACTGCTAACAAAAGTTGTTCCAACCTATTGTCTTTTCTTAAGATTTATCTTTCATATGTGTAAAGACTTGAAAATTTGAGTTTAGCATACTAAGGCTTCACCCACTGCAGTGCCCAGGGGTACAAAAACAGTGCCCAAACATGTGCTGGGCTGGGTTTAAACTGGCAATCTTTTGGCCAGAGGTATAGAGGATTAACCCACTGAGCTACATGCTGCTCCCTCCGGACTGGGACGCTGCCAAAACTATGAACAGTTATAGAACTGTAAACAGTGTTTTTGTTTTAGCACTTTATTCAGCTTATGCTCCATGTACCTGGTTCTGTTAGCTAAGCCTCTCATGATTTGAAGGTCACCAGTTCAAGCCCAGCATCAGCAGATGTGGGGGCCCTTGAGCAAGGCCTGTGCCCCCAGCTCCCTAAGCACCACAACTGGTAGCTGCCCTTCATAGTCAAGTTTGCTGTCATTCCTCACAGGGATCCTCAAAAGGTGCCTGCTATTATTTATTACTATCATGTTTAAAATAAACATGCTAATTGAACTGTTTTGTTATCTTCATTTACAATAATTAGTTTTGTTGTTTGTAATTCTTAGTATGTAAAACTAAAAATCTGAAGTTTTTATAGATATGAAAGATAGATTACCTGAATAAAAAATAATTAGTTGACACAACAATAGGTGGTTTTCTTCAAAACTTAAATGTTCAAGTCCTCAAAACTTAAAAATCTAGTACAGTAAGTTGCCTTGAAATTTTAGGTTGTCTTAACATTTTCTTTTTTTACAGTGTTTAAACTATCTACAATTTAAAAAAATCTTTTGATGATTTCTTCATAAAAATGTACAACGCCAAAATTAAAAGCAATTTGCAACCTAGCCAGTAGGTTTTTAATGAACAGAATAATTGCATCTATGTGTAGCAGTGGGAGCTATATATTTTCTCACCAACAGCCCAAGCTGCTGCTCCAATCCCAACTAGCAGGAACAAGATCAAGAAGAAGGTGACTACCCTACAAGGCGTCAGAAAGGAAATCCCCTGACTTCCTGCAAGACAAAGAAAGGGTGCTGCATTTATTTCAGGCACCTAACCACATGGAACCAAGAACAGATGAGAAAAAAGTGTGAATCTGATTTGGGGATATCCTAACCACAATAACAGTACATCATTATGTGAGGTTGCTGAAGGTGGCAGAAGAGTGTGATCAATAGTCCAAAGTCTGCAGGCTTTCTCCAAAGCTAAAGCAAACTCTCCATGGTGGGATCAGTACCATCATTGGCCTACACAATGTGTCACTCTGCTTCACAGTTCATGGAGGGTGACTGTGATCAGACAGTCTAATAGGAAACCTCAAAAGGATTTTCAGGGACCTGGTGGTAACAACATTGGAAATGATGAAGATGAATATTTCTATTGCTCTCAGAATAGTGAACTGGACCCAACTTCAAAATGGTAATCAGAGTTGATTACAAACAATCGTCACATATGTTAATCTTCTATAATTAGTTAAACCTGGGAAATATCAGGAAGCCAGAAAAATGGTACACAACTGATGATGATACCTTATAATTTTCTGTACCTGAACCAAAATATCTGGACAGATCAGTGATAGCCTGTTACTTTGTGCCTTCTGTCAGAGTTCCCATTTACTGCTTTGTTCCACAAATACCAGGGCTTGATGCATCACTCCAATGACCATCGTTAGAATAATCTGCAATTTGTGCCACAGTAACCCTTCGATTGGTTTGTACCAGATGGGATAGCCTTCATTCACATCTTGCATTGACAAATCTTAGCTGCCCAGTACCGGCAGATTATGGATTTTCCCCTCCATGGGCTACTCTCAGTAGGTATCCAACATGGCTGACCACGAGCACCCACAAGCTTTGCCATTTAGGAGATGCTCTGACCCAGTCCTTGGGCCATAACAATTTGCCCCTTATAAAGTATAACTAGGGACTTTACCCCACCCGTCTCCTCTGCATTCAATACATCTAATATCCCAGACCTTAACATGTGCCATTTTTACAAGATAGTTAATGTTATTTTCATCACATGTGGTGGCCATGATGTCTTGGCTCATTGATGTATAATGTACATTGACAGGTATGTGCTAAACAGTCATGCTGAAGAAATCTGCAGTGCTGAGTATTGCTAAATATTGCAAATTGGAAGGTGACCAGAAGTCCTAGATTATTATTTTGTGCCTTCAGCCAGGATTTATTACAGTTTTCCATATTTTGGCAACAGAGACTTTAAAATGTAACCGCATTTACATTTTTTATATGTAGTTACGGTTCATTAATGCTTCTATACCAGAAGTTTTACTTTTACCTTGTTGAATTTTTCAAATGTATTTTTATTTTTGGTGCTTTAATCACCACAGAAAAAATTTCCTTAGTCCTATTATATTCAAGAGAAGATTAACATTTCCACAGCCAGCATCTCCAGAACTAGGTAACTCCCAGCAGAACAGAAGGTTCTCCCCAAACGAGCTTGATGGGCCGAATGGCCTCCTCTCGTTTGTAAATTTCTTATGTTCTTATGTTCTTAAGGATAGATAGCACTAAAACCCCTCTAAAACATATCTTTTTCAGTTTTGGGCTGAACTGCCCCTTTAAATACCATGGGGAGAATAACGTTATAGGCTGTTTCTGCCTTGTTCAGCCATACACACACTAGACTCAGATATGTTAGCATGTCGGATGTGCTTCCAACAACATATCCAAGTTTGATATAACAGAGCAGACAGACTGTCTTGGTCTTATCAATTACCCTCTTCAGTGTTGGTGTAATTTTTTGGGAAAATATTCTCATGGGAAAATATTTTTCAGGAAAATATTCCCATGAATTTACAATAAAATGCCTCTGCAAAGCTTGAAAAAGATCTGACGAGTAGTTTTTAAGTTAACGCCTTTATGGTACCAAGTGTCAAAACTGGCCTTTTTTTTGGTGCTGCTTCAGTTTTGGGGGGATCGGTCTCAAAATTGAGTCAGTTCCAATTTGCTACTAATACAATGCCTCTGAAAACTTTTAAAAGGGCCCATCAAATGGTTTTGAATTTTAACAAGCAAAGACTCTGAAGCAGCGGGAGACCGGTGCCAAAACACCCAGCACCCTGGCGATTGTAAATTTCAGTATTAATTACTGTGGTCTTACAAGCACAAGCACCCTGGCGATATCTTCTGCACAGTGATATGATTGGTGTGTGGAGTTTGGTGGAAGAAAATAGTTCCTACATTAAACTGCTCATTACAAAGTCTGTGGATAATCTTGAGTAACCGGGCCATGATACCTTGCTGCTGAATTTTTAAAGTGTAGTTTTTTTGGCGCTTTAAAGACGACAGAAAGAATGCCATTCAGTGTCATTACATTTGTGAGAAGACTGACATTTCTATGCCCGATATCTCCAACACTAGGCAAGTCCTAGCAGAACAACCCTGATGGACAGATAGCTCTAAAGCACTGCTAAAGTTTTGGGGTGAACTGCCCCTTTAAATAAAGAAATGAACCAAATCCTAGATGACACATGCAAAGAGCAAGG
Source organism: Mormyrops attenuatus (assembly GCA_026777985.1). NCBI lineage: Eukaryota > Metazoa > Chordata > Actinopteri > Osteoglossiformes > Mormyridae > Mormyrops > Mormyrops attenuatus. Next base: position 21,994,217 of record JAODKC010000137.1, on the reverse strand, counting down.
GCTAGGCAGAATGGGAACATTGGTCCTAAAAATATATTAAAACCTCAATATTCATATAATCAATATTTAATAGTCAAAAACACTAAGAAAGGTTTAATTCTTATAACATGACACTGAAAGCAACATTTTTAAAAAAGAAACAGTGTTGTCATATGTGCGTACTGACAAACATAATGGTTGATGAATATGCACAGACACAACATAACTGCTTATTACATTTCTAAAAAAAAGAAAGAAATTGCATAAAGCATAAATATAATTCTTTTTTGGTCAACTGTAATTGTTTCTGGAATTTGCCTGTGAATAGTGTTATGCCAGTTATTTATTTCTTTCTTTCTTTCCGCTGTTGAATCATCCTAAGAATATACAATGGGCAAGTCACTTTAAACAACGCCACTTTAAATCCTCGTTACACAATTTTGCACTCCGCATTCTAAATATCTTACGGCATTATTTTGCACTATTAGTACTGTAAATATTAAAATATCTCTTAATACTTGCAAATACCAACAATTTCTAATAATGTTATTTCCTTATTACCCATTTTTTCAAAATCTGTATACTTTCTATATGTTTACGTAAAGTTGGGGGGAACACGAGTCTAAGAATTTCATTGCGGGTAACGATGCTACATTGTTATCTGTATATGACAATACAACTTGAAACCTTGAAACCTGAAACCAGGGTCAAAGAGACATAGCATTTTATTCATATTTGAGAATGGAAAATGCGTTTTTAATAATTGGTGTCTGGGATTTGCAGTATTTGTAATGGATAATGATTCTGTATGCTCACTTCAATGCAAGGTTGATAAATGTCTCAAATGTGTCTATGTCAAAAGATTATTCATCTCTTTATGACAGATGTTGAAAGGAAAATGACATATGTGACTTTTTGCTATAAATATTTCTGAAATCAAAACGATTAAGTGTATTTTTGATGATAACTATTACACTTAAAAATGCTGACAGAAGCACTGCTCGTCTGGGTTTAGGACAGTGGCAGACCTCAAACACTGCAGACCTTAAAGGAGGATGGGCAAACACAATACTGGGGGTCAATATCAAATAGAACTCAAGCATAAAAACTCTTTCATTTTTGAAGAAAAATCATGTGACAAACATTTGAACATGTAAGTTGTTATTTAACCCCCCTCCACCCCCAAAGAAAGATAATGTCTTGCTCACCTATCACTCTCAGACAGCGATTTACTAGCAGCCTCCATTTTCTTTGGCATTCCTAAAGCTACCTGTTATAGAACAAATGCTCCTATTGTTTCAGCTGAGCTTGGCTGAAACAAATGAGTCTATAGAAAAAAGCCTGACCTTGCGAGCAGAGACATCTAAGGTCAGGCTGGGCTCACCTGCAGCTCCCTCCCACAGAGAGGCCTTAAACCCCTCTCAAAACCATGAGCCTACAGTTAACAGACATAAATCCATCCATCTTGTAAAAACTTGTCCTGGTCTGGGTCACAGGAGAAATAACATTCTCAAAATCTTACTGCACTTATTACTGTGAATTTGTTTGCACTAGAATAAGTGATGTAGAAAGCACAAATCAAATAATTATAAGCAATTATATGACAATAGACAAGCATAACATAACAAAAAGAAATAAATAAATAAACAACATACCTTTTTTAGTATGTCTTAGCTCATTTTAAAAGTACTGGGATTCATTTAAGCAGAACATAAGGCACGGACAAAAAAAATATCTTTCAATCATCAAAGAACCCCAAATGCATTAAACATAACACATACATATTATAATATACATATTATAATAATATGTACCTGTAAATGACACTGGCAGATTACGGAATATAAGGCAATTAAAGATCAAATGATAATGAATGTTTATTTTAGGACAATTCAACTTTATCGACAACGGATATTCTTATTTGACAAATTAAACATTCAATAACCATTATTAGTTCTTTTGCAAATGACCATGACAATAATAAATCTTGATGTTATTCTGAAAACTTAAGTTAACATCAATGTGTCAAATCAAAACCCAAATACAGGCCAGTTGGGTTTTAGGGGCACGATATTATAAAAGTTCGTTTTCAAAATGTACATATTGTAAGACTATTAAAATTCCAATCTTGCGTTTAGCTATTTAAATTCCAGACCAATGTTCAAGACTGACTCATAATACAAACTGTTTCTTGATCAGAAACAGAAATACGTCACCATATGCAAACCTAGATCAAACAAACCGCTAATATCTCAGGCTGATTCGAAACTAAGCTTCTGCTCTGTTGGATTAGGACTAAGGAAAATTACATGTAATGCATAATAATACACGACGCTCAAGAATTATTGGGGACTGCTGATAGACAACTTAGTCAAATACAAATGAAAGGTTATGGAAACTTAAACTGCTGGTATAATTGTACTTTTTCATTGCGTTAAAATTATTTTAACCTAAAAGTTCCAAATAAAATTATATCCATTGTTCGATTTAAATATGTATGTTGATCTAGGACACTGCCTCTTAAAGCCCCTTCATAATAGTGAGCGCACAAGAAGAATACGACAAAGAGCATCAACTTCTATTAATCTTTAACATCTGACTGAGCTGGAAGAAGGAGACAAAGTGTACGTATTTTAAAATGCATTTACACAATTTACCGTTGTTTTTCTCCGACATCTCTCAGAAGAGAATGCACTTTCCTCCAAACAATGTAAAGCTCACTGATATTCAGAACCTGGAAAGAAAAAGGTTCATAAGCACGCGGACCTGCTGTTTTCGGGCAAAAATGGGTTAAGTAAGTTAAATATACAAAAGGGTAAAAGGGCATGCATGATTTGTTGTAAGTACATCTACTGAATTATATATATATACCGAATAATGTATTTATGTCAATGGAAATATAGGGTGTGGGTGTGTGTGTGTGTATATATCTGTGTGTGTGTGTGTTTATGTATATATAAATCTGGATCACATTACTAGGCCTAACAAGTCATTGTTGCTATCACCCTCATATCTTTCTTTCTTTCTTTCTTTCTTACGTTACCATAATTATATACCTTATATCGTTGTAGCTTGTACAGGCCTCGTATTCACTATGTATATCATATTAAAAATATTATATATGTAAAAAACAATATTGTAAAAAAATTCTTCATATATTTTGCTTAACAATTTTCTGTTATAGCAACATGCTGTAATATAACTTACCTTAAATGTAAAACGAAGTCTTCTGGCAGGTTTTTAAGTGGAAAAACTTCTAAAAGTAAACAAAATATAGGAGTTAGGTGAAAAGTTTGATTATACGTCCAGAAGTAGGACAATTACAGAAAGAGACAAAAAATAACCGAATATGCAAAAAAAAATACCCGTTGTAATCCAGCAATCTCTTCTTTTGTCGGTATAGGCATACGTAAGTTAAAACGGTATATTTCTACACTTCTTTTCCAGTGGCTCGTAAAAGTAAAAAAGAGAACATAATTTTAATAAGATTATTTCACATGAAAAACTACGGGGGGTCATCTGAAAATCTTGCTCGTTGTGTTTACTTTAATTTTTTATCTAACCTAACATTCAACGAAATTCGATGCCCCAACCTGCGCGAATTGTCCAGGGCACACAAACTCAGGAGAGATACTGGCGACGTCATCAGAGCGTTACCTTTTGCTAGAAAGGGGACTCTCATTAGTAAAGCTTCGTCGAATTTCCACTACACCTGCAACCTAACAAAACAAAGCCTAGATGTTATATGTGGTATTTAATAATGCTTCATTATACAGTATGTCAATGTTTCAAAAGTATACTTTATTATGCAGTGTGTTTGTTGTCCAATCTACTGTTGATTTTTTTTGTTTGTATAAAATAAGGTAAACGTATTACTAAATAATGACTCGTTGTAGACAGATTTGCAAAACTGCTAAGGCTTTTATAATGACTGGTATAGTGTAAACTAACAATACTGAACCTTTTTGGTGGCAAGTTACCTACAGAGAATATGGGAGGACCCAGAACAGGGAAAAGGGAGTATGCTAGAGTTTCAATGTATTTCTATATAGAAAGAGTTCACAATGTGTTGCTGGATCAATATTTTTAGTTTCTACTCACACATTCTAAAAAATGTTGGCTTAAAAAAGTAACAATTTGCATGCTATTTAAAAGTTATTCCTGTGTAAATTATTGAGTAAAGTATATGGTGTGGGGGATGGTGGTTTCCCAGACAGGGTTTAAATTAGGCCAAGAGTAGGCCTTAATCTAGAATTGTTAATCAGTTCCTAATAAACCGCTTTCTGAAACACAGACTAATTAGAGATTACTAACACTTGGACTATGGAGTCTTGAACTAAAGCAATTAGGAATATTTTAAAACCACCAGTCCTAGTCTGACTTAACCAAACTGAGGTTGCCTATAAAACATAGAGTGGAATTAAAATAGCTTAAATATCTATGAAACTGGAGAAGAAAATCCAACTATACCAATGGCAGTAGAAAAGAGACAGTGGTCCAAAAATGCGAGTCCTTCTCTGTGGTTTGTTTTACAGTATTTGAAGGCACATCTGGATTGGATTGTCACCTTCTAGTACTGGAGGGTCTGGCCATCCATGCTGTTTCAGGTAGTTAAGAACAGCTATTTCAATAATGACAATGCAGCATCTTCTTGGCGTGAATTGAAGTGTTTTCCGAAGGCACTGAAAACGACTCTTCCAAACATGTGCTCCACTAGACCCCTAGTGCGCATATGAGCTTGGTTGTAGCACCTTTGCTCAGATTTAATTGGGTGCAAGTATGGCATAAACAAAAAAAGACTGGGTTCCAAAAGAGAAATGATCTCCATGGCATTTACTTTATGCATTCGAAAACAATCTTGAAAAGTGATTTCATCGAAAAATTGCAGTGGGTCACTTCTGTCAACAAGACTTTGTCTAGCAGGTGGTATTCGTTGATCATCATTGACATACTCTAAGTAATCCATGTGTCTTCTTCAGCAAACAACATTAATCTGAAGTTAAACCTGCCTGCTGGGAGGTTTTATTTAAACCTCAATTTATGCCTAGACACGATGAGGTATATCAGGCCTGATTTGTGCCAGTTACTACTATAATCAAAATTATATAACTGTCATGCTTTTGCAGGAGGTTGCAGGAGGATGGCTGCATGAGTTTGAATCTTCGGTCATCCATTGCCTGCTTGGCATGACAGAATGACCAGACTCCAGAAATGACCTTGCAGCCATCCTCCTGCAACCCTGGCAATGAGCACGCTTAACTTTGTGCCCTGGCTGCATTCAGAAACCGCTGTTCTGAGCAATCTACGCTGAACTGGGATTCGGGGGTCACAAGGCAACTTAGCCTGCAGCTTCCCTGTCACGCAAAGCTACTCAGCCCACAGCTTTACGCAATCCATGGCTATCCAGCAGCCCAAAGCGCCCCTCACCATCTCCACCTCCTTGTACAGAACCGCTCCATCCCTGAATCCCCTAGCGAGGGAATAATTTGCCCTGCATGGTCTGCATTGGAGGCTGGTAGACAATCCTGTGGTGAAGACGTCTCCTGAGGCTGCCTTGCTGCTGTCTCAGCTCACCCGGGATCTGGTGGCTGTACCTCTGACCTCCCAATCTCGGGGGGTGGGGCTGATAACAGAAAAGACGAAATGGGTGATCCTCTTGAGAAGAGAGATGGGCCAGCCACCTGAATCACCCTCTGCTGGTGCTCCTCCACTCCCTTTTGCTTGATTGAAGGAGTTGTTGTTGCCTGCGGAGGAGACCCCTTGTGGAAGGGGTGTGGTGGGGTCTCACTAGGAGAGGTCCTCTTCAACTCCTGGCCTCTTGCCAGTGGTTGCTTCATCTTGGCCGGGCTCCTCGCCTGTGCCCACTGCGGTGTTGCCAGTTGTCACCCAGACCCCCATCTTGCTGTTGCCACCTGGTGGCTGCCGCCAGCCCCGCACCTGACTCTCTGGCAATACCTGCCGAAATGGCAGACCGAGAGGATGTTTCCTTGAGAACCGAGAGGGGAACCCTCTAGGCCTTGCCCTGAGTCCCACTTCATGGGCTCCTGTCCAGGACTCAAGCCACACCAGCCCTAGGTTCCAGAGGTTACTGGTAGTGGTGGTGGTGGGGGGTCCAAAAGAGGGGCAGGCCCAGAAAGGGAGATGGGGACATACCATCTGTGGCTGCAGTTCTTGTCCTTGTCCCTGTTCCAGTCCCTCTCCTGCTTTCATTCAATAAGACCGGACATCGCCTTCCAGCCCTGCCTGCACCCTAGTGCCTGCAGCCTACATCTCGGGGTCCTCCAGGCCCACCTGCCCCTCAGCGGCTTTTGGTTCCCCCTGTCCCGCGGTTTCTGCCAACCCTGCCTGTTAGTCTTACCGCTTGTTCCCATCCTCCCGTTAACCAGCCACAGCTGCCTTGTGTTTGCCCCTTTGCGTAGTTCTGTTTATTTCTGTCTCTTAGTCCTGTGCTCCCTGTTCGGTCATTATGATCTGTCAGCATCTGCCAGCCTGTCCTGTCTCACCTTAATAAATACCCCTACGGGGGGATTGTTTGAAAGCAGCCTGTTTAATGTTGTGACAGTTGCTTTACTTTTATTATTATTATTTTGTCACTTACTTTTCCATTTGGTATTATATGTATTTTTTCAAACTGTGCTTTTGTTTGAAAATTGATATTGTACTGGGAAATGGTTGTAATTATAGAGTTATGGGAAATTGATATTTGGGGAAAATATGTACATTTCAATCATACAGCACATAAGTTAATTAGGACCTAGGACAGAGAAGGGGAAAAGACAGCCAAAGCCTCAAGTAAATACATAGTGATATAACTACTAGTAATAATTAATACACTCACCTAAAGGATTATTAGGAACACCATACTAATACGGTGTTTGACCCCCTTTCGCCTTCAGAACTGCC
>JAODKC010000137.1:21975638-21987224 GCA_026777985.1 Mormyrops attenuatus | reverse complement strand
CTCCCCAATACACTGGTTCCCCTCTGGTTCAGATGCAACCCGTCCGGCTTGAACAGGTCCCACCTGTTCCAGAAGGTAAAATGTGCAACAAAGCAGTACATGGAACAGAATAAAAGAATGAGGAAAACAATTTGTATTTCGCGAACATGGCATGAAGTTTAAGACCCATCCCACCAACGCAATTAGAGAGGAATGTTTCCATGTCCTCCCCATTATGAAAACTAAACATAAATGGGTCATTTCTATTGCCACTTTGCCCCTCCAGGACCTCCCTGAGTGCTTCCTGCTGATCCTCAGCCTCCACCTGGAGAACAGCAGGTTCTGTCACCTCTCCATGGATGAGGGAGTGATTCTTGTGAATCCAGCACACAGCACTGCATATGTCCCTCATGATGCGTGGCTCCTATATGACATTGGAAGTGAATATCAGGGATCAAAAAGTTAATCACGTGCAGCTGGTAGTCAACAGGAAAACCACCTGAGAAACATAAGGGACACACACACACACCCCTATTACATTTTGTAGAGTAGTTACAGTACAGCTTGCCCACCAGCCCCGAGAACAGCAGGAGTGCTCACCCTTGAGAGAGGCTCCAAGTTCATTTTCAGCAGGTGTGAAGCTTCCTCAGTCCAAAAGGCAAACCTCTGTCCATGTCTGAGTAGTACAAGTACACATCATTTACATTGAGATATTAAAACATTAAGTCTTGGTAGTGTATCATCAATGGTGTCATTAATACCCGTATATGCAAAACCTCTCCATTAGTGGAACGTACTACCACTGACGAATTACTGGAATCACCCTAAAATCACCCTAAAAATAACAAAAATGTAATATTCAGCCTCTCTGCTGGGCTTTACCCGGTATTCTATATCTGACAGAAACCTCCTTCACTGCAAAGAAAGTGCACTTGATTCTGCATCTGAATGCATCTCAGTGTAAAACACAATGCTTTACATACATACATTTTCATGTGAATCTACATGCATCTGGGCTCGTAGTAACGTTGTCGGTTTAAACATAGTTATGGGCACAATGGGCAATGGAAACGATTGCTAACTGAGGCACATCTTGCTAACTGAGGCACGGTATTTCTTCGCCAAATTGACCTGTGCATCTGTTGCTCAAAATGAAAAACAATACACCGTGAGAACGATTGTGTATGCATTTATGGGCTTTTGAAGGAGTGAGATTATTTGAATACAATTCAGCAACACAGCGATGAGTCAGGCTAACTTACAGTTACTGTTTATATACATTTGAGTGGCATGAAAACACCATTCAACTGATCAGAGTAATCCACACATGAAAATAACTTAAACTATTAACTGAAAGTAGCAACAACCTAAGTACGAACTGTGTTTTATAGCAGCCAAACAATAGCGAACAAAAAACCATTCCAAAAGTTCTAAACATAACAAACAAAAACCATTCCACTTCTAAACATAGCAAACAAAGAAGATCCCATCCTTCCTGAAGAACTAATAACTGAACATATTTAAACAATTAAAACTGTACTTACCATTCTACTTTCCTTCGCCAATGTCTTGGTCAACACCACAGAAACAGCGATTAAACAATGGACGCGCTGCTACCACTCGTGAGCAAAGTATTGTTTTAGAGTCCACCAAACATGCGTGCTTCGGTGGAACTACAGTGACGTCATTTCCGGCCCCTCAGTGGACTTCTGCGTGTCAGTGGACGTGTGCCTCACGTGCGCACACTTGGGGGGGGGTTCTGTCACGACCTGATCGTCCGATCCTCCCGTGTGCCACGCCCCCTCATTAACCTCGTGTGCAATTCCGATTGTTGTCCACTGTTTCTTGTTTTTCCATTGAGTCTTGTGTATTTCAGGCCACATTCGAGTATGTGCCTTCACCCCGTTTATAACAATTTAACTCCATTCAGTTTACAATTTCTAGTTTCAGTCTCATACCATTAAAGTTAGCCTTCCTAACAATGTTTATTTTTGTTTTGGACTATGCTCTTTGGACACTAAAGTTAACCTCAAATTTAACCAGATTATAATCAGTACTCTCAAGTGGTTCTAAAACCTCAAATTATCCAATCATATCCTGGCTATTAGAGAACACAAGACATCATTTTTATTACGCATAATCCTGATATCATTGTATAACATTCTGCTTTCCTCTACAACTACATTAGTAGTAACTACATTACTCTATAACAAACACAGACAGTTAGGCCGTTTGAGTTTTTAGCATCTAGTTTTACCCATATAGCTTCTGCTACAGAAGAGGTGGCCTCGGTCCAGTCCCAAATGAGCTCTGGAGCAGTGTGTTTGTGGTGCAAATGTGATCTGCCCTTAATCCGACACGACTTCCAGGTATGTTCTGCAATTATGAGGTAAATGGCTCCCATAACCATATGCAAACCAATAGCAGCAGTTAGGCGGAGAAGGAAAAATCAACTGAGGTCTAACTTGGTCTAGTAGCGATGTATGTTGCCCTCTTGATATCTGAGCAGATGACTACATCTGTCAGCTCCTACTGTAAAAACAACTCATAAAAACTCAGAAGTTTTCAAAATGTTCAGTCAATTGCTGAAAGAGAGAGGATTTGACTGGTCGACTGAACAGTGCTTTGTGAAAGTAAAAAACCAGAGGTAAAAATGCATAAAAGTGAGAGATGTTCAACTGCATAGTCCAGGACACAGGACCTTCTTCCTGTATTTATTTTCATGCTCCCACCACAGATACAACCGACGAATAATCAGAATGTTCTCACATGGTTTGTAGTGGTGCATTGTTGCTTCGCTTGGATTCTTCTCTGTGTGAAAGCAAACTGAACTAAAGGGAAAACGCTACAAATTCACAAACTCAATTGATCTGGACCAGAGAAACTGAACTATGGGTGTGAAAATGTCCTTATTTTTTTGTGGAAGTCCATGGATCAGTGAGTTCATTTTAATCTAAAAATATGTTATTCTAAAATTTCTAAAGCAGTGGTTCACAAGCTTTTTATGTCACTTGCCACCTCAGATAGTTTTATGCTCTCCACGTTCCACCATTACGGCATGATCGATACTGGGTAAGAGTTTCTGTTATTTTCACTACACGAGGGTCATTGCTTGACATATCCTCTCTCTGTGCTAGTGTTTTGCTGCACATTTGCAGAGTGTTGTGGCTAGTGACAAATTCATTGTACTCTGTTCATGTTTAGTTTTTAGATGTTTAATTAGATTATTAGTGTTGTAAGAACCTGATTCCATACCTCCTCTTGATCATTTTGTAGAGCATATTTTTGTAGTCCACTATGGTTTGGATGTTATTGTTAACCCCACTGCTGACATTTTGTCCTGTTTATTTTGTTCGTTAATGACATCGCTGATACATTGAATATGTTTAGCTTTTGTTTTTTAATTAGATTACTTGTTTTGTAAGACTCTGATTCCGTACCTCCTCTTGATCATTTTGTAGAGCATAGTTTGTAGTCCACTATGCTTTGGATTTCATTGGTAACCACACTGCAGACATTTTCTCCTGTTTATTTTGTTTGTTCATGACATCGCTGATATATTGAATATTACGTGGTATCGGTATAAGCATCAACGCATTGTTATGAAAACGATTACAAGGACATGAACATGGTGTTGGACCCCATCCCTAATAATAATAAAAAAACACAAATCTTTGCAAAATAGTACCAATTTACATACTACACTACTGGGAAAACAGCTTTTACATTTGACATATACATGTATACAGTAAAAACAAGACAATGGTATATTTTTGTTAACAGAGTTAGAAAATGGATGAATCCATAGGCCACTTATCATCATAAAACGCTTATGGTGTATACTTATTAGTGGATATAACTAGGAGGTGCTGAAAGCTATAAAACAGATATTAATGAATTCAGAATATCTCAAACTGCAGCTGGTTTGTGGGTTCCTACAAATAGGGATAATGGACCTTTCTCAGACTGTGACATGCACAGACTTTTTGACGGGCAGGTTCTCAGCCAGGGGGGCATGGCCAGGCTGGGCGGGGGGGGGGAGTTTTTGCGATCAAGGTAGGGGATGACTCAGGAGAATGAGTCATTGTAAAAAGCTTGTAACGGGGTCACTACAACCTGGGTGGGAAGATATCACAGTGTACAAAAGCTACAAATGGATGAGGAAAGGGAGAATGGCAAAATAAAATCTGTTTACTTTAAAATATCTCCACAGCAACATCAAGATGTCTGAGAATGGGTGTAACATGTACCACTAACGCAGTCCGTGGGCCTCACCCCTCCACATGGTTCCAAGGGATGTTGACCATGGCAACTATCACCAGTTGAACAATGTCACAGTCTCAGGCTGCATCCCAGTCCCACACATATAGGGACTAGCCAGGAGAGTGATTTTTTCTATGGTGGAACTGTATGGGCCATCACCAGGTGCACATGGGCCGAGAGGACATTCCCTAGACAGTAATCACTCCTTTTGAGTTTTTCAAAATTTTCTCCATGTACACAGACAATCCACTGACTGGTGGACTCTGTTCTTGTTGGTTTAGACTTCTTTTTCATTTACTGTGATGACATACCAGTCACCAGTTCCTCCAGGGATGAACATCTCTACCACTTCTGAGTCGTTTTTATGCCTCGGCCTGCACGGGCTGATCATCCTTCTCAGTAAGTGCCTGTTTGGGGTGTCTAAGATAGATTTTCTGGAGCACCACAACACCAAAGATGGTTTATTCCTTTGACATCCAAGGTGTTTGCTACTCGTATGACTAATTTCCCAGTGCCCCACACAGTATGAGCACTCCAGTTATTCGTAGGGATGGTGAATTTCTATCATCAGTTCATCTCCCAAGGAACCTTGCTTAAACAGCCTTTATAGGAGGCACTGCAAGGCCAAACACAGTGCTTGGCAGCAGCACCTTACCTACATCTCCAAGTTCATAATAGACATCTAACATGTTGTGGGAAGGACAATGCAGTGGTCGGTTGCCTGTCCCACCCTGCACTTAGTGCCATGCACATGTTGGCTGCTAATCAAGTCATAGATCTGGAACTCCAAGCATTCAGAACAGTCGTGACAAGTCTGTGACACAAAAAATTGCCGTGGTGCTGTGAAACTAGTTCAAATTATGTATGTGACAAAAGGTTTTTGATCAATAAAAACACCCATGCATCTATTTATTATACCCAGTTATCCTATGCAGAGTTGTGGGAGTCTGGCGCAAGGAAGGGAATGACTCAGGATAGGAGACCATTACATTACAGTAAATAAAAAAATATTTACGCATTTAGATTTTTAAAAAATGTAATCAGACACAACAATACAATTGGACAATACAATTGTTGGATTAGACACAAAAAATACAATAAAAATTCTTTGGTCAGAGATGGCTTCATAATCCTTTTGTGAGCCTCACCAACTCAGGGTTGATGACATCTGTATCCTCAGCAGCACTCTCTAGTGGTGGATTTAGGGCAACTTTCTGATCCTGACTGAGACACAATAGCCTTTTTAAATAAATCCACCAGTGACAGAGAGAAAGCAAATAAATGTTTCTCACCACTATATCTGTCAAACAATGTTTCTCTAGCCAGAAAAAAACATGTTTTCTGGTATGAAATTTTTTTTGCAGTTGCTTTTTACTGTTACAGAGCCTTCTGCTGGTTTTTAAGATAATTGTTCATTTTGAGACAATGATAGATATAATACTAGGCCAAAATATGAAGACCTGAGACTTAAACAAAGAATGAAAAGTGGATACAGACAAGTCTATACATTCTTTTTGAAATTGCAGGTTCTTGTGGGATACTGTCTACTTTTTCTCTTGATTTGTCACATTTAAGATAGAAACTGTGGTGTCTCATCCTCACCTCTAGGTGGAGCTGAGGGGAAGGTAAGAGTGTGATGGGAAAGAGAGAAGTGTACTGCAGGCAATGCAGTGTTCTGTGTTCTGCTCTGATTAAAGGGGAAGTTCCAGACTAACCAGTGTCTTGATTCCGTGACACAACATACTGGCGATGATGATGGCGGCTCTGAATCTCAGCCAGCCTGCACATTTTCTACAAAGTGTTTGGGAACTGCCAATACTGTTCAAGGTTTTCATCCATGTTTCTGAGAATTATTTACTGGCAATGTTGGACTCAGACTTGCCTGATGCAAGAGAGCGGGCGCTTCTGATACAATGTTTGGGCATAGAAGGGCAGAGACTTTCTTAGACACTCACGGTGGCCAATAACAAATATAAAATGGCAAGGGAGGCCAACCAGTTTTTCTACACCAAAAGTTAATGTAGTAGCTAACACTATTGTAGTTAACACTATTGTTTCAGACAATGTGGTCAGCACGTGGGTGAGACTACGGACCAGTTTGTGGCTGCTTTAAAAGAGCTGATTGCTACCTGTCAGTTTGGGGCTATGGAAGAGAAGATGATTCGGGACCAACTTGCTAAAAAGATGTCCGGGAACGCTTGCTACTGGAGGTACCATTGACTAATCTAAACCTCTGAAAATTGCACAAAAGTTTGACAACATTTATCACGCATGATGGTCTGTTCCTCTTCAAGCGGGTGCCGTATGCCTTGGCATCCAGACCCAGCTATTTCCAGGGGATGATGTCATCCATTCTGAAAGGAATGTCGGGGGTGCATTGGTATCTTGACGACATCATTGTCACAGGTTTGACAGCTGAGGAACATGACAAACGGTTGACAGCTGTGCTTCAGTGCATTGAGGAGGCTGGACTCAAACTGAACCTCTCGAAATGCAGCTTCAGACAAAAGGAACTGTCTTTCCTGGGGCACACAGTGTCAGGAAAGGGACTTCAGCCTGATGACTCACATGTGGCTGCAGTTGTCCAGGCACCACCACCTACAGACCTGCCTAAACTGAGATAATTTTTTGGGCCTACATCATGGTATTCAAAATTTATACCAGACTACTCTGCTGTTCTTGAGCCCCTACAAGAACTTCTAAATGGACCAGAGGCTTTCATATGGATGCCTGAGGCTCAGAAGAGTTTTGACACAGTTAAGGAGCTCATAGTGAATAGTCCTGCACTCTCCCTGTTTAACCCAAATCTGCCTGTGGTGGTTACAACAGATGCATCTGATAATGGTCTAGGAGCAGTCGTTACTCAGGTTCACCCAGATGGCTCAGAAAATAGCCTTCACATCCTGCACAGTCACTCAGTCCAAAAGACACTACTATACTGTGGAGAAGGAGGCCTTGGGGCGTGTGTGGGCTACAGAAAAGTGGAGAACCTACTTGTGGGGGAGATGTTTCACAATATGTACAGATACAGCCCTTTCACCACACTGCTTAGCTCAAAAGGCCAGGGTAGAACAGGCATGCAGAGAGCTAGGTTGTCATCTAAATTACTGTCATTAAACTATGACATCCAGTACAAGCTAGGTCAAGAGAACGTCACTGTGGACTGCTTATCCCGACTCCCACTGCCAAGCTCAGCACCTATTCTGGAGGAGGACATGGTAGCAGCATTTACATCTAAACTATCAGCTATTACTGATACTGAATTTAAAGCAGCATGCACTTCCTGTCTGGTACAAGCAGAACTGTGTAGTCTACTCACCTCAAAACGGCTGACATCAGAAAAATGCCTGGCTCCAGCTTTACAGCCATTTTTCAGACTTGCATTGACTTGTGGTACCGAACAATCTGCAGCCAAAACTAGTTTCCCTGGCTCATGACACACACCAGCGAATAGTACGGACAAAAGAAAGACTCAGAGAGGCATGTTATGGAGCCCTTTGAGAAGGCTTCCATAGATTGTTGCTATGCTGTTACACTTATTGACTATTACAGCAAGTGACCTGAGGTAGCCTTTGTTTCCCAGGTTACCGCACAGACTGTCATACAGATTCTGTCATCCATCTTCAGCAGAGAAGGTGACCCCAAGGAGCTGGTCTTGGATAATGCCTCCCAGTTTGTGTCACAGGAGTTTGACATATTTTTCTGAGAACAGGGCATTGTGCATAGGAGGTCATCTGCCTACTACCCTAGGGCTAATGGAGATATTGAATGTTTTAACCATAGCCTGAAGGACAGCTTACAGACTGCTTTGCTGGAAGGGAAATCATGGAAGGAGTTCACAAGAGCTTTTCTTCATGTCTATCGTGCTACTCCACATTCTGTGACACTACATTCACCAGCAGAGTTGTTGCATGGCTGACCCTTGCACACCAAGCTCCTGGTGGCAAGATGTGCACTCCCACAAAGGAATCTACTGGCACTGAAGCAAGTTGCTTCTAGGGTAAGGTAACTGAAGGAAAAGAGCAAAACCTATACAGATCACAAACGAGGGACCAAAGATATGTCTCAAATGCAGTCTCCGTAAGACTCACTGCAAGTTTTCCAGACTGGTTTCTCTTCAGGAGACAGGGGGTGATAGTAAGCTGTCGCCTCTGGACTTTGAAACCACACCAGCTACAGCAAAAACCCACACGTTCAAGCTCATTGCTAATTTTGTCTGGGATGCATGGAATGTTAACTCCTTCTGTTCACTTTCGTAGGGTACAGTACATTTGGGGAAGTTCATGTCCCTCATGCCTTGAACAGGGTCTGTGAATGGACATGGGTAGAGAAAGAGCATTTTACCAGAAGAGCTAAAGATGTTGTTTAGTTCGTTATGTGTTTCCCTATAAGGGGGGATATGTGGTGTCTCATCCTCACCACTAGGTGGAGCTGAGGGGAAGGTAAGAAGGAGACGGGAAATAGAGAAGTGTACTGCAGGCAATGCCGTGATCTGTGTTCTGCTCCAGTTAAATTTGAAGTTCCCGACTAGTCAGTGTCTTGACTCCATGACACAACAGAAACTTGTCTGAAATGATTTTTCTGGATTTATGACTTTATATCACAAAAAGCTGCAATTTCAATAAGGGTGCTGACTTCATGTTCACTTAAGATGTAAAAATGCATTTATTCACATCCTGGATGGTGCTGAAGTGAAGGAGGATGAAAAACACAGGAGAAAAGACTCCAAGACACGTAGTCACAGTTAAACTTTAAGTCTCCCCAATCCAGTGGTAATTTTTGCACTATTCTAAACACCATATTAAGGGTACCTTAAGTGCCTGGTGAAGTGAACCGTCACATAGCTGATATCTTCATCTCCTTCTGAGTTAGGTGTAACGTCTTTCAGAGGAATGATGGTAGGGTGTGTGTTCTCATACACATTTTCTGGCTCCTCCTGTTGCAAATTGTTTTAGTATTTTTATCTTAAAAGTGCATGTTATTTGATGGATTTATATAGCAGAAAACTTTAGCATTTTATTAAATGTAACTAATTAATATCAATAAAATGCAATTCACTTTTCTCATCCAAGGGTACAAAAACTGGATTCAGGCATTTACTTACTAGCATGTCTCTCGCTTTTACTTTCCACATTTGGAATTTCTCACTCATTGTTCCCTGAAACATGTCCATTTGTTCTGATGATACCTGAAACTCCAGAAAAAAAAATATTTTATGTAGTGACTTGCGAATATGTTTTCTCCATTTAGGAATTGAAAAACAGGCATTACCTGTTGGGCGTCCTCGGCAAGTTTATTTTCTACAACATGCATATTCTTGCTGCAAGAGATGAAATAGAGCAGATGCATCATTTAGTGGCTCAAACATACACAGAATGCTCATTCATAATTTGTAATTAATGCTTCTAAAATCTAGTGTTCTCTGAATTATTTTGTTGAAAACAAAGACATAACGCGTTATGATTTGATACAAATGAATGAAATTTTAAGTTAGAAGCCAAAAGCTGTGCATTTTAGGTATATTTAAATTTTGAAATTGCCGTGTTTTAAGTGATCACATGGTAGTGCAATATATTATCAAAAAAAAACACTGTACCTGATCATGATAAAGACAGTCAATGTGATAAGCCCAAATGAAACACCCACGGCAGAAACGAGAGCAATGACCTTAAGCCTACCTGCTAAAGAAGAAATAGAATTCAATACAGAACTATATACAAGTATCTATCTATCTAAGCTTCTTCATAATTTTGTGGGCCTCTTACTTGTTTTGATTTTGTGACCTCCATGTGTGGTATATGAATGTATGGATCATTCGAGTCTCCCAGCTTACCCCTCACCTGGACGAGGAGTACAGGAGAGCGTTGGCTCCCCAGTCGGTTGCTTGCCTCGCAGTAATACTTCCCTCCCTCCCTTTGGGTGATTCGGGAAATGGTGTATGTTGGGCCTGATCGGGTTTCCCACATGTCAGCTTCATTGATCCTGAACCAGGTATAGTTCTCCACTGCGGGGTTGGCATTGCTGCTGCAGGTGAGAGTCACTGAGCTGCCGGCCTCAATGTCACCAGAGGGCTGGATGGACACGGATGTGTTCTTAGGGGTGTCTGAAAGGGATGTTGATGCTTTTCAAACAGGTAATGTGTCAAGGATTTTTCTTTCCTCTGAAAACTGTTCACACATGGACTGGGGAACCGGGCCTGTTGCTGGGTGGCTTTTGGAGTATCATTAAGAATGCAGTGATGAAGAGTCACTAATCAACTGCAAATCATTTAATGGGAATTGATAAAACTTTGTCATGTTAGTCATATTTTTTTAAAACAAAATATTATATCTGAGTTTTTCCAAAACCAGGAAAAAGGACATGTTTTTATGCCATGACCCCCTCACCCCCCACCCCCACGCCTTTCACATGCGTCCACAGTCCATGGTTGTACATGCATGATGTACAACAGATGACCATGTCATTTATTTTTTTTTTTGTACATTGTATGTAATAAAACTTAGGAATGGATTAATGGAAAACTACAACACTGATTTCCTACCGGATCTGCAATGGTTCTTCATACATACACACTCACATAGTATCACCAAAGAGCAGTCGAAGGAGGTGTCCTGTCCATGCTGGTTGCGCACTGTGCAGTAGTACTGGCCGCTGTCCTTCGCATGCACACTGGTGAATGCAAGGTTCTGTGAAAAGCCTCTCTCATAGAGCTTAGATTCGATGATCTGAAACCAGGAGTAATTTTGCACCGGTGGGTTGGCGTTGCTGTTACATTTCAGTGTCACTGAGCTCCCCTCCATTATGTCCACAGATGGGCTAATTGACACAGATGTGCTCCTTGGTGCATCTAAAACACAAAGTTCAGATAAACATACTCTGGAAAGTGAAAACTTTTACAGGATAATATTGACCCTAGGCCACTTATCTAGTTTAATTCCAATTATATGCAATATAAATTAAAAATTTAAAAGAATGTTTAGTTAGCTCTGCAGATACTGGAACAAAACATAACGACTATGCCTTAATCATCAGAGAAATTCTTTATAAATGCCTACATATTGTTATTGAATATAGTCTGAGTGGAAAATAAACATTCAGAAGTACTGATGGTAAAAAAAATTTGACAAACATTATTAGGCCTGTTATTATGCTGTGCAATATTAACAATCAAAGGTAAATTTCCATTGATTTAAAAGTTTAAATGAATGCATTACTCCATTGTATTTTAAAGTCCAAACTAAAGCATATCATAAGTGCTTACAAGTGATGTTCAGCAAGACAGGTCTGGATTTCTCCCTGCCTAGGGAGTTTTGTGCCATGCAGTAATACTCTCCAAGGTCAGAC
>JAODKC010000137.1:21945378-21958671 GCA_026777985.1 Mormyrops attenuatus | reverse complement strand
ATTAAACCTGAGTTCCACTGACTAAATCTTAACTAAAACAAAACAAAAAGAAAAGACTAAAATGTGACTTTAATCCAGCTACAATTTTCAGTACATGACTAAGACTAAAACTAAAGTAAAAACTCTTGCCAAAATTAACACTGGACAAAACTGGAGCTTTTTGGTCAGTCACAACAGCTCTATGTTTACAGAAGAAAAAAATAATGCTTTATACGAAAAGAACACCATACCTACTGTGAAACATGGAGCTCAGTTTTGTTTTGGTACTGCTTTGCTGCATCTCACACGTGGAACTTTTGAATCTGTGTGGGGCAGAATGAATTTTCAAGACTACCAAGACATCCTGGAGTGAAACATACTGCCCACTGTCAGAAAGCTCAGCCTCAGTCGTAGGTCATGGGACCTCCAACAGGATAATGACCCAAAACATACTGCTAAAAGCAGTCAAGAATGGCTGAGAAAAAAACATTGGACTATTCTTAAATGGCCTGAGGTACCCTGAGCTAGGTACCGTCCCCAAGCTCTGCTCCCCGGGTGCTGAATTAGTTGCCCCCTCCTATGTCACACCGTCCCATATGGGGTAAATGCAGAGGACACATTTCATTTGCTGTGGTGTGTCAACAATGACCACTAATCACTAAATTCTAAAATTTTCCATGAGCCCAGATCTTAATCCTATTGAACATCTATGGAAAGACCTGAAAATTGCAGTGTGGAGATGCCATGCTTCAGACCTGAAACAGCTTGAGTAGTTTGCTCAGGAAGACTAGGCCAAACAATCTGTTGGCAAATGGAGACATCTCACTGTGAAGTCCAGAGATCGCTTGTTGGCATTGACTGCAGCAAAAGGTGGTGCCACAAAATAGTAAATTAAGGGTACCATCTTTTTTGTTCGTGCCATTTTCATTTGCTTAATTTGTCCACGTCTGTATATTTGAAAAGTAAACTGTTCAAGGTTTCTGGGGATGTCTTTTTTTATGTTTAAATGACAAAAAGATGGTTTGGCAAGGAATCTGTTTGATCCCGTGGGGGAATCGCGGACACCAGAGGATTACGTTTAGCGTTTAAGTAAAGCTTTTTAGACACACCTGTAAAGCAGAGTAGTACGGTACAAATGATGTGAAATGTCCATGTGCAGTTATACTTTGATAAGTATGACAGCATAGATCACCTCTTTTCTAATCAGATTTCTTGGTCATAACTAATTATTGTATAATAAAGAATAATTTTACCTTAAAATCATGTAATAAATAATTTATAAAAAGTTTTTACTGTTTAATTGCATAAAGGCCAATTATCTACTAAATAATTGGATAAATTATAATCTACAAAATATCTTTATTGTCACTGTACAAGTACAATTATAATCTGTATAATATCATGAAATAAAATAACATTTTACTAAATGACAGAACACTCATGTCTCTTAGTAACTGGTTACATAATATCCAAACTACCCGCTACTAATAATAGGATGTAAAATTTAATGCATTCCAACAAATTTGCAAACAGTAAACAAGCTGTATTCCATCTAGTCCCCCATTCATTCATTCATCCATATACAGTGGCGCTTAATAGTTAGTGAAAATTTCAGAATTTTCCAAATTCCTGCATAAAAATGACTTAAAACATCAAATTTTCATTCAAATCCCAAAAGTAGGTGAGGAGAACACAGACAAAAATATCATGCATGGTCATTTATTTATCGATGAATGATCCAGTGTCGCAAATCTGTGAGTGGCAAAAGTATGTGAAAGTTTGTTTTTAGTATTGGGTGTGACACCCTTTTACTGCAATAACAGTAACTAAATGTTTCCAGTAGGTCTTGATCAGTCCTGCACATTGGCTTGGAGAAATTTTAGCCCATTCCTCCATACAGAATTGCCTCAACTGAGGGATTTTCCTGGGTTTACTCAAATGAACTGCACTATTCAGGTCCTTCCACAACATTTCATTTGGATTAAGGTCAGGACTTTGACTAGAATAACTTTGACTTCCAAAACCTTTATTTTATTCTTCTTCAACCAGTCTTTGGTAGAATTACGTGTGTGCTTGGGGTCGTTGTCTTGCTGCATGACGTAGTTTCTCTTGAGGTGTAGTCCACGGACAGATGTCCTGATGTGTTCCTTTAGAATTTGCTGGTAGAATTCAGAATTCATTGTCCCATCCACAATGGCAAGCTATCCTGGCCCAGAAACAACAAAACAGGGCCAAAGCATGATACTACCACCACACTCACAATCTCATGCCTTGCCCTTAAAGTGATCTTTGTTGGTGGACCACTCCTGGGGAGAGTAACAATAGTCTTAAACTTTCTATATTTGCAAACAATCTGTCTGACTGTGGATTGGTGCAGTCCAAACTCTTGGTGGAGATGGTTTTATAGCCTTTCCCAGCATAATGAGCACCAACAATTCTTTTTCTGAGATCCTCTGAAATGTCCTTTGTTCATGGCATGATACACTGATACTGCAAGGACATGAAGATAAAGCTCTTGATAGAACCCTGTTCTTTTAATTTAAATAGGGTGCCCATTCACACCTGATTGTCATCACATTGATTGACAACACCTGACTCTAATCTTGCCTTCAAAATACCTGCTAGGTTCACATACTTTTGCCACTCACAGATTTGTGACATTGCACAATTTTTCTCAATACATAAATGACCAAGTATGATATTTTTGTCTCATTTGTTCAGCTATGTTCTCTTCGCCTAGTTTTAAGACTTGATTATGTTTTAAGTCATATTTATGCCAGAATATGGAAAATCCTGAAGGGTTCACTTTTAAGCATCACTGTATACAGTACATAAAAAAACATAAAAATATAAAAACATATTATATGCATGTGTATATGTGTATATATTTGTGTGCATATACAACAATACACCAAGTGGTCACTTTATTAGCGTGAATAGACTCCTCCAGACAGTGAATATAGCATCTCAAAAAAGCTACTTCCTGAGATGTTCACACATAACAGTGTCTACAGTTGGCAGAGATTGATGCAATAAATAAACATGAACATCCAGTCAGCAGAAGTTGTGCTGTCAAAAATGGCAAGTTAATAGAAGAGGTCAGAGGAAAATGCCTAGGCTCGTTAAAGCTAACAGGAAGGCCACAAATACTGCATGGTACTATGTGGAATAGCTAATAAAGTCATCACTGAGTGTATTTGTGTGTGTGTGTGTGTGTGTGTGTGTGTGTACAATGTGATAAATACCTGTCATTTTGATGTTGTGGGAACCCCACAAAGATCTGTGAATGCAATCCAAAAACTAAAAATGCCAAAGGTCTTGTATTTTGTTTGGTTACTTATGGTTAAGGATATGGCTGGGTAGGTGTTAAGGGTGTTATATTAGAGTTTTCACCATATAAATGAATGGAGAGTCCCCACAATGTGTGTGTGTGTGTTTGTATTATTGCCTTTGGGGAAAATTAGGCAAAGGAAGCTTATTATTTAGAATTCTATATACATAGTCTGAGAACAAATCACATTTCTTAGCCCAGCTGCTGTTCACTGCTACATGCAAGTAACATTCCTGATTGTTACAAGGAGGTTTCTCTAGCTAGGTAGATTGGCATGACAGAATGACCTGACAAACAACTATGAAAGATTGGGTAAAACACTGACCACAAAAAAAGTCCGTTTCGAGTGGGCTTATTTCCGGAACTTTCTTAGGTCACTGTACACATCGTTCTGTACTCCCTGCAACTCCTATGGGGATGTGCAAGAGAAGTGGTTGAAAAATAAACAAGAAAGGCTATTTATTAATAATGAAAATATAGCAGGAAGCTATGAACTGGAAGAGAGGATTTATCCTGGGATATTTTAAAATGTAATTGAATTTCTTAATGATGATATTTTGTGTAGACTTACAACCAATACAAATCAAACGACAAGAAAAGTATTGGATGAGCAGTGAAAAAGGGAATGTGCCAGTTGTTTATACCTGATATGGAGATTCTGCAAAGTCCTCAGCCTTTTTCTTTTTAGATGAAGCTTGCATTTTTCCTTTACCTAGAGATGTTTATTAAAGGATGATGCCACATTATATACAAATAAATCATCTAGGTCTCTTGATTTCTCACCTGATGATTTGAAGAGGATTTACAAGTGAGAAATATGAGTAGATTTTGAAAATAATTATGAAAGTGACATGCAACATTTATGTTTTACACTTCCATTATTACAAATGATAGATCCATCTTAAAGCTTGTTAGTGTATTTTTTACAAACATAATTTCCCTGTAATTCTTCTGTCAGCATTTTTAAATATTGAATATCAACTCCATTTAGCCATAGATCATAAGGCCTAATTGGCAGTAGAACACACAGGCACAAACACAAGAATCACAGCTTACCCTCCAGGGCCTCCAGGCCATTCTGCTTTTTCAAACGAGAGGCAAAGCAGAAGACTGAGATTGCAATGAGAAGAGTGAGAATGATATCACCTATGATGATGCCCACCAAGGTACCTGTGTCTAGCATGTAGCAACTGCCACACTCTAGTAAAGGAAAGATTAAAGGGGACAGTGGGTTCAAGTCAGAAGATATACATTAATAGATGTAATAATAAATGAAGTGACTGCAAAAGAATCAAAGTATAATGGCTCTGGCCAGCTGACACTCACCCTGTTGGCCGGACACAGGACCTTAGAAAAAAATAACAAAATAGTCAAACTAACAAATAAAGGAGCCACCATTTGAAGGTCAGACTGATAGCTAAATGTACTTTGTTTTGAATCAACAAATCATTAAACGTGTATAACACTTTTGGTTATGCTAAAAGAATAGCCAAGTACTTCTGCAGTGCTAGGTAACCACAACAGTACACTGGCTCTGAAAATAATGCAAAGGAAATTCACACCCTTTCGGTTTGGCATGCTGACTTAAAAGGAAACTTAGCCACTAACTACGTCCTGTCTATTCTACTACTTTAAAAGAAAAAAAAAAGTTTCCATCGACAAGGTGGTGAATGCATTGACTGAAGTAAAACAAATAGCAATCTGAATATTGTAAAAACAATTAAATATCCAGTATGACACTACTATTGATGTGCTATATAGATTATTTAATATGATATTTATATTTATAGGCTATTCCACACTGCAACATAAAATATAAGTTCCTCGGAGGGGGTGCAAACACTCGAATGCCAATGCTTGCCATATATATATATATATCAATATTACAGGTAGACAGAAGTTAGAATGTATGGGACTTATTAAAGGAAATGTGTTTATGTAGGGTATTACGTTTACCCTATACATTTCCTGTCACTCTTGGCCAGTGTAACACTGAATTACAGTGTCTTTTTAAGGCTAATTATACTTTAATCATACGAATGAATCATATGATGGATGTACACTTATACTCAATGTAATTAGCAACTGTCTGATCTACTTAAACAGTTCATAACATTCAAACAGATTACTACTATATTTCATCAGTGCTATATTACTAACAAAGCAAAGTGTTTATTTATTGGGTCCCCATAAAAACAAGCATAAAAATACAAAAGCAGCTTTTGAAATTTGCCAAAGCCCTACTGCTCATACAGTGTAAAATAACCTATGGCTTGTATTAGTTCATTTTGATATATAGATGCAGGAAAACAACTATATCATGTCTTCTATGGTGTAAGCAAGGAATAGCAGACTTACTTACCAACAAGCACAGCCACTGGGGTCATAACACAGATAGTCTGGCCCATTCTTGAGTTGGTAGGGGGGATAAGATGAGCAGGTGTAGATAGCGTCACTCCTACAGTGTGAGATATGACACAACAGGTACCTTCAGTTGAGATGGTCATGAAATGTACGGCATTCCTGTGTGGTATGTAAGCAGGTGGCCCTGGGTAAAGGATAATGGTCAGTTTGCTCTTTGCCTTGAGCGTGACTGTGAGTGGGAGGTGGGGGCATTTCAGGGAGGAAGTCTCTGAGTTTCTATTTCAGCCTGGTGAAGTCATGTCTTCACAGGTCTCCTTCGGTACCTTTTCACTGGACACAGTATATTATGCTTTTTATATATACTATTACCTATCACCTTTTTGCTTAAATTATAGTATATAAACAAACAATAAAATATAACTACAACACCAACTTTACTTAGCATATTTCACAGTATTAAATTGCTATCTGTTTAACAGTCAGAAAAAAGTGAGTTACTTATTGTAAATTGGAAGCATTCACCTATACCTTATAATCAATCTATGTAAAATGATAAAAAAAAATACACAGACTCTGTTGTATGACCCCAGTTGCAGCCATTTCCTTGACCTAATGTCTATTCGGTTTCTGTATGTATGTTTCCTCCTGTTTTGGCAAATCAATTGCTGCCATTTGTTGTTCATCATTTTTGATGCGTTCATTATCCCATCTCCACTCGCATCTCCAGATGATTTGTCTGTTTCTCCCTATTCCTTTGACAATGCTCAGTTTGCTGTATCTCCCAGAGTGAGAATGACCCTTATTTCTGGGTCAGGTAGGGAGGCACCCTGCTTTGAATACAAAAAAAATAATTGCAAGCCAGAGTTACACTTTGTTTTCAAGTGATGTTTAAGTCATGTTTGTTTATTTAATTAAACAAGTAATGTTGTTTTAGTAATGGTCTCAGCATAGGTGCATTATTTGTTTGTAATATAGGTCACCTAACCATAACAACCTGAAAACATCTGCCTTTAGGATTCATTTTAATCATTGTTTTCTCATGACCTTTTCCTGAGATGGTGCTGTGGCAAACATTCTATACAGATCAAGCCCTTTGTTTCTTTATCATGTTTCACACAAACATTCACAAATTGCTGCATTGCTGAAAATTGACCAATCATGGGCCTCTGGGACAGGAACTGGTCAACTGGTAAATCAGATAATATAGATGGAGCATACCTAGGCGCACCTACCTGATCTTATCATCTTGAACATAGCCTTGTATATCAAGATGGCAGGAGCAGAAGTATGAAAATGTGCAAAGTGCAACAAAACACTTACTTGAAAGGAAACATGAAGGAAAGTACCCTAAATACTATGTAAAATAATAGCCTATTATTTATTAGAGTGATCACAGTGAAACAGTGCTTTTATAGTAATTATTTACACGTCTAATTAATATACCAGAAACATTTACATACGTCTTGAAAGGAATCAAAGAGAAATATTCATAATATTCATTCATAATAAATAGGCAGATGATACAGATTTGTAATCAGGTCATGGAACCTGCTCTGTGATCATGCTCAGAGGCAATTAGTTCTCAGTCTTGGTCATCATCAATCATTATCATTGTTCTTAGAGTGTAGGATTCAGTATTGTATGTGATTCAGGGTCAAATTTGTGGGGCCTGGTTTAGTTTGTTGGTGTTTTCCCTGTGGTTTTTGTCAGGGTTGTCAGCATAGTCAGTGGCTTAGTAGTTTTGAGTTTTCAGTGTCCATGTTTTGTTGATACCTGGCATCCTGTTTAGAGTTTCTGGTGCTGATGAGCAGGCATCTTGTTCCTGGGTTCATAGTCCTAACTAGCAGAAGCTGCACAGCTGGTATGCTGGGGAACTGGTGTCTTGTTTCTAGTTTTGTCACGGTTATTCTACTTTAGTATTTCAACAACCCTTCTTGTTTCCTGGGTCATGGTTTCCCAGTTTTCTGCACTTTTGTTCTTGAGCCATCCTTCCAGTCAGCATCCCCAAGTCCCATTGGTTTCCTTCTTCTTGCAGTGAGCTCTCTTAAGGTCTTAGGGGTCAGTGGGGAGAAGACCTGCTGTTTATGGATGAATGCCCCAATTTGGGGTTCCTCGTCTTAGATCATGTACGTGAAAGCCAATAAATGTGTTTCTACCTGAATGCCTCTGTCTCTGACTTGACAGTGTTGAAGTGCCCATGCGTTACATGGTTCGGAAACAGTTGGCTGGAAGTTTAGCCTGTTTTGGATTTCCATCTCTTTTTTAACAGTTAGTGTCAATGGCATATCAATGGATATTTAAAAGGTTGAGTTTGTTGAGTGACAGGTCACTTTAAAACAGTAGATTAGTAGATTTTAAACACAGTAGTACAGTTAAATCACCATCAAGCAGGATTTTGAAAAGATTCTCGTTTCTCACAAGCCCAGTTTGTTTTAAAGTTGTGTTTAATGCTGTTAAGCTATTTTTACCATGCAGTCCTCTTAGCTCAAAAGGTTAATGGTTTGATAATTTGTCTTGGTAATCAATCTTCTCACACACATATGTGTTTTCCTCCCCCTTTCATATACTAGCAATTACCAGTGTCTGCCTATTATCAGTATAGTAACTGTACCAATTTGTATTGTTATGCTGCTGAATATGCAAAATCAAAAGGGTCCTTCACTTTACATATGAGAATTTTCATTGTAATTATTAGAAACAATTCTGGTTGTTTAACCTCAGACCAATGGCCCAGTTCTCTTTCTGTGCAGTCATGGCAGGGAGATTCCAAACCCTCTTTACTCACATGCAGGTGGCCATTACTTCCTCATCTATATTTACACATATACAAGGTTCCTCCTGGGGTACAGCAAGTCCATATCAGAGCACACATGCACACTATGGGAAGTTTAGAGATGCCAACCTAATTGCATGTTCTTTGACAACAGGAGGAAACCCATGGTGCAACATGGGGAGAACATGCAAACTCCTCACACAGAGGTGGGATTTAAACCCCCAACCCTGGAGATTTACAGTGATAGTGATACTCATAGAATCACCGTGCCAAGGCATGTTTTGACATAACAAAGTAGTTCTTTGTAGATGTAAGATCTGCAGGGAAAGAAAATACAGGTGTTGGGTCAACCCAGGCAAGGAAATATCCTAGGAAAGGAAAATCTGTGCAGAATATCCACAAAATCTGGAAGTTAAAGGAATGCAAATCCTGATTCCAGAGGCCAAATGTAGAGGGTAAGATCAGCACAGTTCATAGCCCAGCACTTCTAAAAATGATGTTTCAAATATGTTTAACCTCCATAGCTAACAACTTACAACTAGTATAGAACACCAGCCACTCCCCCTGTCCAGAGACAGGGATGCTCCCAAATGTATCTAAGCCATCTGTCCATGAAATAAAAGGACAAGGGAAGCCAGAGGAGATGAATGGAGGGCACCAGAGAGTCCCTAATAATAAATTATACCAGTAATTTCTTTACTGGACTGGATACGGCAGATACCAAACCTCACTCTGCCCAAATTCAGACTTTGTCAAATGAGCATAGAGGCCATCCTTCATCAGCAACCCCAGCGTTAACCTTATATGCTGCATATTCCACCACCAATCACTGCTATGACCACTGATATTGTGAAGATAGGGTACACTGAGTTCAACTGTAATACTTTTTGCCTCACACAAAAACCATAGATGCAAAACAACAGATTTTTTTCCACTTAATATTTCTTCCATCTGTATAGTATAAAAATCAGGGTGAACAATTTCTGTCTATGGTTCAGATTGTTCCACATTTTCTAGATTTTTCCAAGACAACGTGTACTTTTGTTGCATCTGTCACTATACATGGGATAGTTGTAACCAGTACCGGTCCTAGTCGGTGTGGCACCCTAGACGAGCATCACCGCCAGCGCCCCCTGCTTGAGGCAAAGTTAAATTTGCTGGCAGTTCGGCGCCCCCTCAGAAGTTGTCACCCTAGGCAATTGCCTAGGTTGCGTATAGGATTGACCGGCCCTGTTATTACTACTACTACTTAATAGGCTTTGCTAAGCAGGTAAATTCATGTGCGCTTGTTCTTTTCATATTAAGACACATTACTACCAACTCGTTTTAAGAATAGTGGAATGTTACACTTTTTTTCTTACTCTGTTTGTGGTGCCCCCTGGATGGATGGCGCCCTTAGCATTTGCCTATATTGCCTATGCCACGGGCCGGCCCTGGTTGTAACACCCATTAGTTATACTGTAAAGAAACCTGAAATACAACTTTGTGAATTCTTTCTGTCTTTATTTAGCAATTTTGCTATTGGTGGATAAATCCAATTTGAAAACAGAAATAATGTCTGTGTTTTCTGTGTTTAACTGAATATGAGAGGTATGTATTTTTGTGGGACTATGTTGCATCTAATGTGTTTTCAGTGTAAGTACAGATGCAACACTATGTTACAACTGTCCCCCACCAACCACTTCACACATTTGTCAAAATATCTCAAAAATGCTACATACTGTTGGTTTATTAAAAATGTCTTAAAGTAGATCAACAATCATGACAACACATTTTTTAGGGCACTATGATGTAAAGGTCTATGAATAAGGAAAACCGTGTTACAACTGTATGCCAGCTGCCCTATCCTACAACGTAAGTAACATGATGATATACTTTCATATTAACCACTTTTGGAGTATGGCCTGGTGTCAAGGCAGCAAAGAAGGGGACATCAGGGACAGACTGATATTCTGCAAAAGGTACAGGGATTGGACTGCTGAGGATTGTGGTAAAGCCATTTTCTCTGAGGAATCCCCTTTCTGATTATTTGGGGCAGTCAGAAAAAAGAGTGTCTGGAGAAGAAAAGGTGAGCACTACCATCAGTCACTACCATCTGTGTCATTCCAACAGTAAAGCATCCTGAGACCATTCATGTGTGGGGTTGCTTCTCAGCCAAGGAAGTTGTCTCACTCACAATTTTGCTTAAGAACACAGCCATGGATAAAGAATATTACCAAAAGATCCTCCGAAAGCAACTTCTCCAAACCAATCAAGGGCAGTTTGGTGATAAACAATGCCTTTTCCAGCATGATGAAGGCAAAAATGATAAGTAAGTGTCTTGGGGAACAAAACATTGACATTTTGGGTCCATGGGCAGGAAACTCCCCAGATTGTAATCCTATCGAGAACTTGTAGTCAGTCCTCAAGAGGTGGGAGGACAAAATAAAACTCACAAATTTTGACAAACTCCAAGCATTGATTATGCAAGAATGGGCTGCCATCAGTCAGGATTTGGGCCAGAAGTTGATTGTCCGCATGCCAGGGCAAATTGCAGAGGTCTTGAAAAAGAAAGGCCAAAACTGCAAATATTGACTCTTTGCATAACCTTAATGTAATTGTCAATAAAAGCTTTTCACACTTATGAAATGCTTGTAATTATACTTCAGTATACCATAGAAACATCTGACAGAAAGATCTACAAACACTGAAGCAGCAAAATATGTAAAAACCAATACTTGTGTCATTCTTGTCACTTGTGTTGCATATATACAGTGATCCCCCGCTATATCGCGGTTCAGCTACCGCGCCCCCGCTGTATTGCGGATTTTTCCCGACGCATCACAGTTCTCTGCCTATCATGTACTTTGCTTGTGGTCTGATTGTTGTGAGCAAACTTTTTGTGAACTTTTCATTTTGTTTTAAGGCCTATGATGGCTCCCAATCGTACCCATACTGAGCTTAAAATGTTTTTATTTTTACATATTCCATTACATATACAGAGAGAGAGAGATATGTCTATATATACATTATTATTATTATGTTATACCCTTAGCCTGACATCCACATATCATATGTGTTTGCAAAGTGTGTTTTAATATGTTTACATGTGTTTAAAGCGTGTGGGAGGGGTATTTTAAGGTTTAAACTATAAAATTAAATGTTTATTTATACAGTCTTTCTATATCGGGCATTTTCACCTATCGCTGATGGGATGAACTTCCGCGATAGGCGGGGGAATATATATATATATGAGAAAGAGAAGAGAGAGAGATCTGTGGGTTGGGACTCAGAAGGGTTGTCATTTCAAATCCCGTGGTTGGCAGAGTGATCCCACCATTGGTCCATTAAGCAAGGGCCTTAACCCCAGCTGCACCAGAAATTGACTGATCCTACTTTCTCCTCTATGCCAGTTTAATGAGGTGGCCTCTTGGGATGCTTTTCTAGATGTACCAAAGGAATACCCTCATATATGTTGTTTAGGTCAGGTGGCTTGGCGTGTCCAAATTTTGACCAGTACTGTGTTATGTGTAGGGGTTGGACAATGAAACTGAAACACTTTTCTTTGCCTCTCAAGAACAGCTCCGCTTTATTTTGTTTTATCTTATAGGCGGTTCAGTGGGAAGTTATCCTTGGTGAATAAAAGCTAATTTGGTTATGTCACGCCCTATTGTCTAGTTCCTCCGTGTGCCACGCCCACCTCGTTGCCCTTGTGTGAAACCCTGATTGTTCCCAGCTGTTTCTTGTAATTTCCATTTAGTCCTGTGTATTTGAGTCTGTGTTCAAGTCTGTATCCTCAGTCTGGTCAATGATGTGTTGACGTTCTGTAGTTCTATGTGCCCGGGAAGTGTGTCTGCCCGCAATAAACCATGTTTTGTTCGTATTTATGAGTCCCTTCGCCTGCTTGCTTGCACCCGTCATAACAGAATGACCAGACTCCCTGAGAAGCTACCCCCCTGACCGAGGATCGCTACCTCGAGTTAGTCGACGAGGTACTGTATTGGCTCACCCAGCCCGAAGTCTGGGAAGATCTGGCCCTCGATACCGACGCGCACCTCGCTGAGGAGGTGTGCGAGAATCTCCTACAGCTGCAGCGGTGGATTACAGAGAGGAGGACCCAGCTGGTAACGCTCGACGGTGAGCAGAACCCCGGTTCATCAGTGAACCACCTGGAAAACCCCCACGTTCCTCCAATTACAGCCAGCTGGAGAAAGAAGAAGAGAGGTAGGAGACCGGAGGTCGAATCGGCGATCTGCCTAC
This sequence comes from Mormyrops attenuatus, assembly GCA_026777985.1. Taxonomy (NCBI): domain Eukaryota; kingdom Metazoa; phylum Chordata; class Actinopteri; order Osteoglossiformes; family Mormyridae; genus Mormyrops; species Mormyrops attenuatus. Next base: position 21,945,985 of record JAODKC010000137.1, on the reverse strand, counting down.
GGGCCATCTCCCTCTCTCTTTCTTCCACCGCTGGGTGTCGGGAGAGTCCCTTCCCGATCCTAGACCCAGAGGTGTTTATGCCAGAAACTGCTTCTGCAGCTCCAGCGTGGTTTCCTGAGGCTTCGCTATCAGCAACTACGCCACACCTGGCTCTTAAAGGGGCAGTGCCAATAAGGGATCCCATCCCGCATGTCCCGAAGAACCTTAACCCTCTGAGCCCGGCTGCATCATCGACGATGTAGCGCACTGTTCACGTCTATTTCCGTTTATATCTCATTGAAATCTTCATGTAGAATCATGAAAAAAACACTGGCTAAATCCGTAATCTGTCTTCTTTTTAAAGCGTCTGTTGTCGGAAGTATTAAAGTTTTAAAAATTAGGTTAAATCGGAAAAAAGTTAACCATGTCACCTTTCTTTATTTTACCTGCATGGGGGGCGTGTAGTACCGCCCTCACCTGAAGATCGCTATTGACATTCTAAACCTCACCTGAAGATCGCATCCACATTCTAAACAGCCGCACTTTCGCGTATCGAAATCGCATTCGCATGATAATTTGATAAACGGCGCAGCGGTGAAACGCGATCCAGGTAAATCCCCATCAGCGC
>JAODKC010000137.1:21922214-21934628 GCA_026777985.1 Mormyrops attenuatus | reverse complement strand
TATATATTCCATATGAACATGTCCTTGGCATTCCTAACCATTGATGTTCATTTATAGATAAGCACCATCACATTGTAGTAAAGGGGTATAGACTTTACCTTGTTTACCCTGTATGTGTGATTTTAATGATTCACGTCTGATGATTTTTATATTGTACAACTACATTGATGTTGGTAGGAAACAGGGTTGGACTGGAGTGGATTGAAGTACCACTTACCACAAAGAAAAACGAACGGGCACAAAAACAAAACATCTGCCATTTCCTGTGTGCTCACTTAAAACCGCGTTCCTTGAACATGAACAAGTAAAACAATCCAGTTAGACTTTATAACAATACTTACATGTTTACTTAGACCAGGTACCTAATTACAGTATGCTATTTATCAATTAGTATGATATTTACAGTAAAAGTCGGATTAATACTAACACTTTACTTGACGGGGCACAAATACTTAGTAAGTTACTAGTGAAGTACAAATTAAGAACAAGAAATGAACAAATAAAGCCACTATTTCAGGTAAAAGATGTCATGATTCATTAATGTTGAATTATCATAGTATGTAACAGACTTAGTTTGTAGTTGTAGTTGTATTAATACATAAGTAATAGTATTATAGTATAATATCTGTGCCCCATCATAACAAGAAGAAGAAGAACAACAACAATAATAGTACTAATAAGAGTACTAACTACAACAGTACTAGTTGTACAATTACAGATACCGCTTTGAGAGGAAACAAGTAACTTAGTAACTCAATTTCTACTCAAGTACATATCATGAACAAATGTAGTAAGTGCATGACATATATTAACCGTTATGATTAATAACGAACAAACATGGGATAGGTACGTAATTCACACATAGTTTCTGGTTAATTAACACATTAAGTAAGAGTGTACTACTACATTATTTGCGCCCCTCAAGTGTTACCCAATTACATAATAATTTAACTGGATATGACAAGTAATCCGCAATATGACTTACCTCAAAATAACAATTTAAAACAGAGTCTATTAAAAAATGTATAACAAAAAAGACACTAGACTGTTAAATGCTACGACCCAAAGTCGCCAACCGTTAGTGCTGTCGGCGTAGGAAGTATAAACTTTCCAGCGAAGGTGTCAAAACATCATATGTAACAGGCAGTTCTGACGGAAATGAAACCGATGAACAGTATTTCTAAAGTAAGATCATAGGTTGTTGATATAACTGGTATTTATAATTTTAATTATATGTAAAATAATACGTAAAACTTAAAAGCGAAGTTTTTGATTTGGCCCACCAGTAATGGAACCAAAAATGCCAGTTCGTGTTCGTGTGTGTGAAAATGTGTGTGAAATGTCATTCACCAACTCTGAAAGATATCTCTGAGTTTTAAACTTCCGTTTTGTGAGGTCATGACCAAAATCGATAGTATGAAAATATATGGATCATCCTTCCAACCATCCATCCATCCGTCCATCCATCTAAGCGCTTGGTGAAGTTCGCAGGAGCGAATAAGGGTTTGTTTTATTTCAGTCCTGTTTTTAAAAGCTAGTCCCAGATTATAAGTGTGTAGTTAAAGTAACATTTCTCCCAAAATAAAAGTTAAACCTCTTGAAAGTGTCATTAGGCGCTTTTCCATTGCCTAATTCTCACACATCCTTGAGACAGTGATTTAACTGACATTAAATTATTAACACTTAATGACATTAAATTATTGAAATCTAGAATTAAAACGTCAGGTTCAGCAATCAAAAAGAATCTAACAGATATACAAGAAACCTTATAAGCTAATAAAGTACATTTGAGGGAAAGCAGAAGGAGGATTGACTTTTACTGCAATATTGTTTATATATTGTTTGGTTGCCTATCGAGGCTTTGAAGATCGTAAGTTTCGAAGCTTTTGCTCATATTAGGTAACTTACTTGATCAGCCTTATGGTGGCACTACTACGCTCCTCAACTATGATGCAGCATTGTGATATTACATGGTGGGAAATGTTCTGAGGAAAATAGACAGCATAAAAGATATTCTGTTGATTAATTGGACTGGGAGTCTAACAACCCAAATTATATCAAATTCATAGTTTTGGGTTATTAATTTGATTAAACTGTTATATCAGTTTGTATTTGAAGTTTAGCTAATCAAACTTCAAATAATAAATGACCCACTTGAAAGGCCTTAACAATAAACAGTTTGGTCTTAACTTCTTTTGTGTATTTAATATGTATTTCTTTCCTCCCAGAGGTATCACTATGCAGGGGCATTGGGGGCTGAAGCCCCAAATAAATTCAAATGAGCCTGAAGAATTTCTTTAGCTCATATGTTTTAACACCTGTTTTCCCAGTTTGAGAACTGGGGCCAAAGCCCCGGATGTCTTAGGGTCTTGGCAACAGTCCTGGACCCCCCCAAAACCCTAACCCTAATTGCAAGACGGTGGAACTGCACAGGCTCGATAGCACGTCTCGACAGGTAACTCAACTCGTCAGAACACTAGGTAAAAGCGGAGGCTGCCATTTTCTCCATCTCTCTCTTTACTGCACCAAGCTGAAGCAGAAGTCACTGCTGATGTGAGCATTTAATGTTTAATTATACGAGTGTTACACCATTACCTATACGATGTTTATATGTGTTTGCGTAAATTACTAGTGTTGCCACGAGTTCGCCTGGCCGGTGAATATAACCCGGCCCACATTTGCCGACTGGATGCATCTAGTGCAGGAGTGGCCAACTCGCAGCTCCCGAGCCGCATGTAGCTCTTTGCATGGTTTCATGCGGCTCTTACGTTCATATCGAAGTTTGTGTTTGTGTTTTTTTTTTAATGTGCATATTTGCTTTGCATGAGTTCCATACGGTATTTTCGTCAAATGCGCATGTGCGTGACATGAAAATACCGCAAAGTTTCCCAGTAGCGGCAAGATCATTTAAGTAAACAATTTGTGTCAAGTTCACTCTAAAAATGGTAGGGAAAAAATGCACAGCAAAACGAAAATATGAAGATGAACACAGGACGTTTTTAACAGAGTGGGAGAGTTTATATTTTTTTGTTGAACGTAATGGCAAGCCATTCTGCCTTATATGTCAGGCGTCATTAGCGCATTTCAAAGCTTCAAATCTTCAGTGCCACTTCAGCTCACTCCATGCTAACATCGACCAGGAATTTCCAAAAGGGATTGAACTTCGCAAGCACAAGTTGGTCACTTTGAAAAGTCAGGCAGAAAAGCAGATACAGTTTTTCCAAAAATTTACGAGGCGCTCAGAGACCGTAACGCTCATATCGTATCAACTGGCTTGGAACATTGCACATCCTAAAAAGCCATACAATGAAGTGGAGTTTGTTAAAAAATGCCTCAGTGATGTTGTTGAAATCTTGTCTCCTGAAAACGACAAACTAAAACGCATGGTATCAGACGTCCAACTGTCCCGCCACACTGTTGAACACAGAATATCGGACATTAACACGGCTATTGAATCACAGTTGCATTCTGACCTTCAAGCATGTGAGTATTTTAGTGTCGCATTGGATGAGAGTTGTGACATACAAGACAAGCCTCAGTTGGCAATATTTGAACGGTCTGTGTCAAACGATTGTGTGATCAAAGAAGAACTCCTTGATATTGTGCCATTAAAAGACAGAACCCGTGGCATAGATGTGAAAGAAACAATGATGGCTGCATTTGCAAAAGCAAATCTGCCCATACCAAAACTAACTGCAATAGCCACGGATGGAGCGCCAGCCATGATCGGATCTGTGAACGGGCTTATGGGGCTGTGCAAAGCTTCCATGGGGAGCAACTCGTGTCTAAATCATTGAATTTAGACAACATCATGAAGCCTGTGATGGATATCGTCAACTACATCCACATGCGCTTAACCACAGGCAATTCAAGAATCTCTTCACTGAGCTGGACCAAGGGCTTCCAGGTGACCTGCCGCTGCACTGCACTGTGAGGTGGCTGTCAAAAGGCCAGGTACTCTCTCACTTCTTTGAGCTTTTGGATGCCGTGAAACTGTTAATGGAAGAGAAGGACAAGGACTATCCCGAGCTCTCAGACCTCAAGTGGATTATGGATCTGGCCTTTTTGGTCAACATGCTGTGCCACTTGGACAGACTGAACCTGACCCTGCAGGGTAAGTTAAAAATGCTGCCTGACCTGGTGCAAGGTGTGTTTGTGTTTGTCAACAAACTGAAGCTGTTCAAGGCGCGTATTCAAAAGGGAGATTTAACGCATTTGCCCACTCTGCTAAAAGCCAGTGGGCAAGTCACCAGCGCCGCTCTGAATAAGCAAAGAGCCAGATATGCAACACTGGTTGAAAACCTGCACGAAAGCTTTGTGACCCGGTTCCGTGATCTACAACTGAAAAGGCCACAGATTACGTTCCTCGTCGACCCATTTAATGTGGAGAAGGACTGTTTGAAAGCCCCGCTAGTCACAGATGAGGCCGCGGCTGAGTTGGAGATGATCGATCTTTGTGAGGAGGACCAACTGAAACCTGCTTTAAGGGAAGGGACCATTGAGTTCTGGAAAAGTGTGCCAATGGAAAAATACCCCAATGTCAAACGGGCTGCGCTTAAGATACTGTCAATGTTTGGGTCAACATACGTCTGCGAGTCTGTGTTTTCTACCCTGAAACACGTGAAATCAAAGCATCGATCTGTTCTGACTGACACCCATGTGAAAGAATTGCTTTGAGTGGCAACAACGGAATACAAGCCAGATTTGAAGAGGATTGTTCAAGGCAAGGAATGCCAGAAGTCCCACTAAGCGACATGCATAGTAAAAGAAAAACGGTATTGTAAATTATTATATTTTTGTTTGTGGACTTGGTTGAACCGAGAGGTTGTGTCTGTGAGACAGTGCACACAATGTTCATTGTTGAAAATGACTGGCCTGTGGTTTTAGTACTTTAGGAGTCAAATTCTGTCATTATTGTGTCGGTGTGTGACATTTACAATTAATCTGGCTGAGCAGAGGTGTGTGTGTGTGTGAGAGAGGAAGTGATGGGTGATGTTCATGTGTGCCCATGTGTATGATGTGGCTCTTTGCGGTAACACAGTAAAAATGTGGCTCTTGGTCTCTGACTGGCTGGCCACCCCTGATCTAGTGTGTGCTATGCCGATGTTCTGATGAATGGATGAGTCGGTTAATGTATAAGTTAATAAATATAGGCTGTTCCTGTAGATATTGTGAAGTTCTAATTATAGTGATTTGTGCTTCACTGCTGAATTTATCATTGTAATAGTGGCACCTGCATTAATGTCTTTATTCTGTTTATGTCTATTTTAGAGAATTCTGTCTTCAGTTCAGTCCACCTTGCACTCCTGTTCCTTCAGTGCTCCGTCTTGTATGTGGGATTGTAATCAGCTACGGAGTAAAGTACCTAACTCTATCTGACGACTGAGTGCTCTCTGACCGGAGTCCTCCAGCGGTCGATCACACCACACACCGGCATCAGGGGGGTAGAATCCCCAAAACTTATGTTCGAACTTCATGTTCGTTATGGACAAATTATGGTTAGCACTGAAGTCAAATAACAGAGGACCACTTGGGTTCAGATTGGGCAAGCCATTCCTTTCAGTCACAGCCTTCCAGGTTTCACTCTCACAACCCAATTTAGCGTTTAAATCCCCCAGCTAAATAATAGAGTCCCCAGAAGGGGCACCTTCCAGATCCCCATCCAATGACTCCAAGAAGATCAGATAGTCTGAAATGGTGTTCGATACATAAGCACAGACAACAGTCAGAGCTTGTCCTCCAAAATGAAACTGATTGAAGGCTAGCCTCTCATTCACCAGAGTAAACTCCAACATACTGGCACCAAACCGGAGAGATATAAGTAGAATTACACCTGCCCAGCACCTATCACCACGGGCAACTCCAGAGTGGAACAGAGTCTAGCCCCTCTCTAGAAGTTTGGTTCCAGAGCCCAAGCCGTGCATTGCGGTGAGCTTGACCATATCTAGTCAGTATTTTTCTGTCTCCTGTACCAGCTCAGGCTCCTTTTCCAACAGAGAGGTTACATTACATGTGCCTATAGCTTTGGTCACCACTGATTGGTCTCCCGAGGCCCCAGCCTTCGACTGCTACCCAATCTATATTGCACCTGACCCCCATGACCCCTCCTGCTGGTGGTGGGTCGACAGGAGGACGGACCCATGTTATTGTTTCAGGCTATGCCCTGCTGGGCCCCAGGTAGAGGCCTGGCCACCAGGCACTTTCCCACAACCACCCCTCCAGATCTGGCTCCAGAGTGGGGCCCCAGTCTGGCCAGGGTCATATAGTCCTTTGTGGTTTTTTGAATGTCACACCCATAAAGTTGCTTGAACAGCATCATTCCATTTGAGGAATAAAGCCTTGCTCAGGAAGTTGCAGTCTATGGCTACTTAATATTGAAAAGAATTACATTGCGATATTTGAAATTTTTGCTATTAATACTGCGATAGTTATAATACAAAAAAGAGATGAAATTTACCTGAAATAAACTATAGCTAAATAGAACATATTATCTACTAGTATTTTCTAGAACATATTATCTACCAGTGTTTGTCAAATAAGTTGGTGGTGTTGCTGTGAGTTATGCCAACAAACACAAAGTAGTGCAGACGAATCACTCAATATCCAAAATATTTCCTTATAACAAGACGACTCACTGTCTGTGAGTGAATCTGATAACAAGGACAAAAATGATTATGATTGGCTCAAAGTGTGAATGCTGCTAAAATCCGGCAAACGTTTTAGGAATATCATGGCGAAAACGGAGAGACTCAGGAAGAGCTTCTATCCTCATGCCGTAAGACTTCTCAACCAGGACATGACACCACTACCTCCTAAATATCATACAGCTGATGCATAAACTGCCATAATTTACACCCTGCCATCTATTTATTGAGGCCAACAACTACATGGACAACTGTATAAATTAGGTCAATGCACATTGCACTTAAATGCACTACTTATTCCTATTTCTGTTTACTGCATATTGCACAACAGATCATTTCATCTGTCACCACTTGCCACTTTACCCATGTGTGCTGAAGATGCTCTTTAATGCAACCCATGTACATTGCACCTTGGACACGCTGCTGTCTCCTGCTGTCAACTGTGATACGCACATTTGCAATTATTCACAGTGCAATCTAAGATTCCTCTTAGGTTTTTATTTTTATTTTTACTCTATTCTATATATATATATTGTCAAATTTTGTAAATTGTGACTCTAATTCTTGGCTTTTGTTTGCACAGTCTTTGGATCGGTCAGGGGTTCATTTCACTGCATGTTGTACTGGTTACAACTATGTATATGACAAATAAAGAATCTTGATCTTGATCTTGAATGCGGAGCTCATGCAAAAAGAGTGACATTAAAGTATAAAATGATTTTTAAGATATACTCCATTATCTTGAAACGATCACTAAAATATAGTTTTGTTCCCTGTGATAGAGTAAAAATGTCATAATTGGGTCCCTGAGCAAGACCCTTAACCCCAACTTGCTCCAGGGGGACTGTCCCTGAATTTAGAAAAATGTAAGTCGCTCTGGATAAGAGCGTCTGCTAAATGCAGTAAATGTAACCTAGTTGCCAATCACAGTTCGTGTGACCTGAAAAGTACATGTGTATGCAATGTTAATATTAATATTGCACATTCAGCTCTAGTGTGGCCCATTCATGATATGGAAAAAATAAATCATGAAAAGATCCTGACTGGACTACTGTGATGGGTTGTCTTCTGGGTGTAACTCTGGCCACATAAACAGATTACAGTCAGTGCAGAATGCTGCAGCCAGTTTTTGACAGGACCAGGAAATCTGAGTATATTAGTCCTGTCTTCTTGTTGTTATATCGGCTTACTGTTAAGTTTTGCATTGATTTAAGATTCTGCTGCTAAACAATAAAACTCTAAATGGCCTTGCCCACAGGTTACCTGTGTGAAGCTTTATTTCCATACAACCCTCTCATTTGTTTCTCTATCAAGGGGTAGGTTATCAATTAGTTCCTGGAGTGGGAGGTGTGTGGCTCTCAGGGCCTAGGCCTCTGTTCCTGTGATCAGAAGATTGCTGATTCAAATTCCATGGCTGGTAGACTAATACCCTTAAGCAAGGCCCATGACTCCAAGTGGTCCCGGCACTCTGTAGCCTGGCTGACCCAGCAATGTGACTCTCAAACTTGCTCTTACCTGTGTATGTTTCTGTTGGCAAGTAAGATTGATCGATTTTATGTCTAGACATCCCCTGTCTCTGATATAGTGTTTGCTTTCTGCAAAAGAAATGTTTGTGTGAATAGAAGGCACAGGGGAAGAGCTTAGTGTTCCATATCGTTGCAATCTTCTGAAGCATCAATCTCCACAATTCTTGAGTTGCTGGAAGGCTGCATCATTCCTTGTAATCCTTTATTAGCCTTGAAAAGGAGGCCAGCTGATGGAACTGAGACAAAGTTTCAAATGAAACATATTCTGATGAAGTTACAGGCACTGCACAGATCTAACAGCAAAAATGGTAGCCACCCTGACCTGTTCCAAAGCAGTAGGATCAGAGAAAGAGGCCAATGGAATTTAACCATCTTATCTTCCTGAGACAAAAATACAATGCAGGGTTAAAGAAGGGTCACAACATGTCATATTTTTTCTGGACTTGTCCTCTTTTTGGGGACCTAACAATGTCTATGTCCAGGATTTCATGTTGTTTCATGCTGACATTTGCTTACTACAGTCAGAATACTTTTTGCATGCATGCATATTTTCATTGATTTGAAATCTCTCTTTATGTCCTGCCCCCATTGTTCTCTTTTTCACAATGCTGAATATGGTCACCCTGGTTAAAGTCCACCATCCTTCTACTCCACAAAGATAATCACTGAAACAGCTGGGGCTGTTGATGGCTGAGTGACACCTAAAGAAAGGGCCACCTCAATGGGTCTATAGTTTCTGATTTTGGGAGAGATAGTAGATAAACCTGGCCCCAGGGAGTAGGGCGATGACATAATCCCAGCCTTGGCTTTACTTTACTGAAGACAGCTCTAATTTGCAGGTACTCTAGACTTGAGGAATCACATTTTACTGTGTGGCATTTGACCTTTCTGTGGAGGTTTGGCCAGGGAATAGCTGAACCCTTGTAATGTTACAAAGGTCCCAATGTAACTAGTACTTCTCGTTCCATTTCATGACTGACATGTCCTGTCCTCAGGGGCCATCCGTCTAAGTCGTTAACAAAGATGTTAAGAAAGGAGACACCTAGTTTTCAAGTCAACTTCACCTGAATAAAATTACCAGCAGCACAGGAGTCAATTAATACTGCAATAGACAGAAGCCAGCTACTACACAATATCTCAACTGGATCTGAAAGGTTTTTATGAGATATACACTCTCACCATGGATCTTACTGTAAGTACTCTGTCTCTCAGGGGACTGCAGGCCTGGGTGCCCAGGACCCCTATGGTGCAGACACTGGTGTACTTGCAAGTGTCTCTGGAGTTCTTCCCGTGATAATTGCATGGATTCGGGTTCTAGAGATGCCAGCATGGGCTGGATGGTGAAAGATGAGCCTTTAGAGAGAAGTTGTCTCCTGTCATGTAACAATAATAAACATTCATGGAACACTGCAGAAGGAAACCCTTACATTTATTAGGATTACTGTAATATCTTTCTGGCTTACCAGTGAAGACAGCTAAAGGCAATGGATGGGGGAGTGGCAGTGACTACAGCACCAGGATGTTCTGAGGTGGAGATGTTCACAGGAGATGTCTGGCCTGAGGGAACAATGGGACTAGACAAACAAGTGAACTCATAGGAAAGGCAAAATTCTTTCTAAAAGATTCTGACAACCAGGACGGTTTAATGCCTTAGCCTGTCATGCTGCTGCTTGGACGTCCTAACTCTGCTGTCTTACTCATTGTGTAATGGATACCACTGCCCTTCAGCCCTGGCACCTCCTAACCTGTTTAGTGCCATGTTTTCCTATTCCTGTGTGCTTTCCCTACATGAAGAATGTATATGTGTTAGTTTTACAACCCACTGCTATGTGCTTTTAGTCATCTTCCAGACAAGCCCCATACATCCCATATGGCTAAAAAAGTACACAGCCATTATAATATAAAAGATAAAGTGTATTCCTGATTCACTTGTGTCTTTTAAGTACAGTTGAAATATATTTGCCCCACTTATGCATGTATTTTTTGCCCCATATTACACATCCTGTGTGACATTCTTTCATATGCAGTAACCTCACCCAACTAAGTAGTCCATTCCTCAAAAGAATGGGATTCCAGATGATTACCAATTTCTGAGCAAACTCTGTCTTCCAATCATTATTGCCATCTGCACCCAGTCCACCAAGGCTTCCAGAAACCTCCCCAAGGCATTAGAATGACTAAGGACATACAATCCAGAGCAAAAATCTAAATGTATCCCTATTACAATGAAAATATAATCATGAACTATTCTCAAAAATAACTGCATTTGTGGGCATACCCACAATACATTAAAGTGCCATCACATTGCTTACATTTTCAAGATAACACTGAATCTGACAGACCCATTCTAAGTAATCTGATGGGAGTCCGATAGTACCAATGTAGTATTTTAAACTGGAACAACCCCACTCTTAGGTCTCTTGATAAAGTGAAGCTATAAGCACAAATTCCTTCCCAGTCCTGGCCATCAAAAGAAACCCCTAAATCTCTCTCCCAGACACATCTTAGAGAGGCCTTGAGTTTATTCTCAATTTTCTCCCACAGCTTGTAACATTTAGAAGTTTCCTTTCCTCCCCACAGATTCTAATATATATTTTTTAATAATTGACCCTATATATAGAATGGTGATGTAGAATGACCAGCACCAAATCACAAACAAAAACAGTTAGTTAACAATATAGTTAGCTATTTTGGATAATAAAAGTGTGAGGCACAATCTATGACTTCCTGGTCTTTTTCATTTTTGTTTTAATATATAAAAGTAATATGACAGCACACATATTCTTACTATGCTTTCCTTGGTAGATCAAAATTAAGGGAAGTGTGTATTTGTTTGTTTGGCTATTTGTTATGTTACTGTTCAGCTGAATTTTCATTCCAGAGTAATTCATTTATCCTACATATAGGTATGTACTGTCCTGCAACCTTGTACTGGATATGAAACTGAAGAAGATGGATGGGTTGATGGATGCATATACTATTTACTGGAGTGGAGTGAATAACATTAAGAGTTTTGACATTTTTATTAAAATGCGATTATTTACCACGGACATTTGAAAACGTAGCCTGCAGTTTTTTCGCACCACTTTACAATACGCTACACTTATACATTACTTATGAGTTATTAATTAGGTTTTAACACTTCATACATCATTAATAGCCAATTATATAAACGCGTTATAACAGTTTTCTTTTTATTAATAAGTTACTACCATTTATAACCGGCCAAACCCGGAAAACGATACCGTTTTTTTCTCTCTCTCATTTTTGCCACAGACATGTTAGTCCGTACGTACAGGTAGACTATCCCTGCACTAAAGCAATACAAGTTATCTGTTGTACCCTTAATTAGCTACCCCCATTGGTAAACAGGGAACTGACAGCTTCTAGCCCTCACCCCTTTAACAGTTCTGTGTCCTTAACATCTTACCGAGTGGTAATATGATAATAAATTCTCTCTCTTCTTACTCTCTCTCTCTCCACACACACACACACAAACAGTGTCACCAGCTTTGGTCAGCTGGCTGGCGTGAGACGTTCAATTCGAGACAAGTCTGCACACTAATACATGTACATAACTTCTGAATGGGTCTGCAGGGTTTGCAAACTACCCCAACGAAACTGATGCAGCTGATTTTTATAATTTTATAATGAAATAATATATTTTTGACATAGGATTTCTTGTGAGAGCGTCAGTCAGAAAGCGTGAGTTTGCAACCCTGTATATGTATAATTAATAAACTTGATTCACTCGTGGAGCGGTAAGAAAAAAAAAAGCTGAAAAGCACAGTAGAAACATTTTTCATCTACCCATGCAATTCTACAATCTATTTTAGCTCTTCAAATAAAAATATGTAATTCCTCTCCCTCGGTTCAACATTCTTCTTCCATATATCAAAGCCTCACCCTTACGTAAATATAAAAGTTGAATGGAGGCGGTACTTAGCGACTACTTGTCCAATAAGAGAGCAGAACACAATTAGGACGGAAAATTGGCCAATGGGAGGAACAGTTCTCTTTAAGCGTGGTTTCCTGTATTAGTCGCAGGTTGCTATAATAAAACCGCTGTTTGTCTACTACAAAAGGAAAATGTTGGGAGGCTCGTAAGTACTGGAAGTTTCCTTTCTCCTTTATTTAATAATAAACGTAATAGCGAACGCATAAATAATTTGCTTAAACCTTATCATACTTTGTCATGCAAGCAAAAATGTATACACACACACACACACACACATATATATATA
>JAODKC010000137.1:21896165-21917451 GCA_026777985.1 Mormyrops attenuatus | reverse complement strand
TTTTATTGCTTCCCCACACTGGTGAGAGTGGGACATGGAAGCATCAACATATACACCGAGGTCTTTCTCATAATCAGTTTTGCTATGTAACTCTATCCAGTTTACAGTTTCTAGTTTCCGTCTCATACCATTAAAGTTGGCCTTCCTAACATTGTATACTTTAGTTTTGTTAAATTATAATGATAATATAATAATATTTGTTAATGTATACCTGTTCATCCCACCTGTGCTGATGTCAAGTTACTATGCTCTGTTCCTGATTATGCTTGATGTTTAAAACACAAACAAATGAAAAATTAAAATAGGCATTATTCATACTCTTCCTGGCTAATGTCATGTCCTATAGCTTGTAGGCATAAAATGAATGTAGTGTACGCACATGTTCCCCTGGATAATGAGCAGAGCATAACGGTTCAGTTGTGAAGCCAGCCAGGGGTCACTGAAGCACAGACGTGGAAGAATCTTTCAGGACGGATGGGCTCGGGTACCTCGGAGATATATGTGTGTGCTTATGAAGGGCAGCGCTGGGACAGACACCCTGGGCAGAATCCAGTCACAGCACCAAAAGGAAGGGCATTGTCTCTCTGACCAGCATTCAAAAGAATGGTTGATGACTCGTTCCTTTGACGGACGACCATAGAGCCTGTGTGTTTCGTCGCCATGTCATTTCTGCACGCCGTGTACTTTTCCCATACTCGTCAAACCACCCCGCGCAGGAACGCACACTAGCAATGGAGTCAGACACTGTGTTCACCGTGGCAGAAAACTCAGAAGGGGGGCTAGGATTAATCTGTTAGGGCTGACAAACTGCTTGGCATTGCATTTTCCATAAACTCGTCAGTACTGTAAATCCTAGCGCATCAAGCTGTGCATTAATTCCGCACCACTGCAGAATCGGTCACTGCGTCAGTTGAGCTGCCCCAGATATTTCGAGATATTTTACTTATTTGTTTATAACATGGTGTGTGAGGGTGCCCTGCGATGGGCTGGCCCCCCATCCTGGGTTGTTCCCTGCCTCGTGCCCATGGCTTCCGGGATAAGCTCCGGACCCCCCGCAACCCAGAAGGATAAGCGGTTTGGAAAATGGATGGATGGATGTTTCTAACATATGTGTCACGTTGCGGTGGGCGGCGAGCAGGGAAACAGGCGAGCGAGCCAAGGTAACCGGGAAAATGGGGTTTAATTCGGGAGGCAGCACGCAGACAGAGGAACAGGCAGCACCTAACATTGACAATACAATGACAGATCTGGGGAAGACTGACTAGAACGCGGACTAAATACACAAGGTAACGAGCAGGAAGCGGAAAACAGCAGGTAAACGGAAGGATTCCACACGGGGTTAACGAGGAGGCGTGGTCCACCGGAGGGCGATCGGGGCTGGGCGTGACATGCATGAATTTTTTTTCTTTATGTGTAGGATCTTTTATTAAAATAAAAGGCACATTATATTGAAATCATGGATTTGGGTCATGGATTGTTAGAAAAACAAATCATTTTAATAAGTAACATCTTTGAAAGGCTACTTAGGAGAGAGTTAAACAACAATACTCTCTTTCTGGATACATTAATCTTAGTGATTTGAAATTTGAAATTTTTGCTGTAAATATGGAAGTTTTTGGACTTATTTGTCACAAACAGTTAATGCATTTTACATGTTAATATATGCAAAGTTTTAATGAGCAATATAAGAACATAAGAAATTTACAAATGAGAAGAGGCCATTTGGCGCATGAAGCTTGTTTGGAGAGAACTAATAGCTCAGAGTTGTTAAAATCTTATATAGCTCTAATTTAAAGGAACCCAGGGTTTTAGCTTGCACTGCACTAGCAGGAAGACTATTCCATACTCTAACTACATGCTATGTAAAGAAGTGCTTTCTCAAATTCATTTAAAAATGTTCTCCTACTAATTTCCACTTATGGCCATGAGTTCTAGTATTTAAACTAATATTTAAATATCCATTTGCCTGAACAGCATCCAGACCTGTCAGAATTATATACCTGGATCATGTCCCCCCTTAGTCTCCTTTGCTCGAGGCAAAACAGATTCAGCTCAGCTAACCGAACCTGCACACAATATTCTAGGTAGGGTCTTACCAAGGAATTATATAATCATAGCATCACATTCCTTGACTTAAACTCCACACACGTAGAAATGTAACCCAACATCCTATTGGCCTTTTTATTGCAAATTGACGAGAGTGGGACATGGAAGCATCAACATACACACCAAGATCTTTCTCATAATCAGCTACATTTATTTCAGTTGAACCCATAAATATCAGTACTTTATATTTTCAATCCCTGCATGGATTACCTTACATTTATCTATGTTAAATTTCATCTGCCAGGTATCAGCCCAGTCACTAATTAAATCAAGATCCTTTGTAGCCTCTGTGCTGCTAGATCAGCATCTGCTATACCACCCACCTTGGTGTCATCTGCAAATTTAACCAGTTTACTGTATGTATTGGTGTCAATATTATTAATGTAAATTTGGAATAATAGTGGTCCTAAAATTGAACCCTGCAGTACCCCACTATGAACACAGGCCCATTGTGGCATTGTGCATCTAATAACTACTCGCTGCCGGAGACTATGCCCTACTGTATCCCAGGTAAATTAAAATCACCTATAATCACCACATAATCTTTATTACTCATAATCCGGATATCGTCATATAACATTCTGCTTTCCTCTGCAGCTAGATTAGGTGCTCTATAACAAACACTGACAATTAGGCCCTTTGAGTTTTTAGCATCTAGTTTTATCCATACAGCTTCTGTACTTTTATTTTTATCAGTGAGCTCCTTTTCCTGCAAGTTTTCTTTTACGTATACTGCAACACCACCTCCCTTCTTGCCTAACCGGTCTCGACAGAACAATGTGTAACCATCCATATTACATTCTTCTCCATCACTCATCCATGTTTCTGTTATTCCTATAATGTCGTAAGTATCTGATGAAATTAAAGCCTCTAAATCATGAATTTTATTTCTAATACTCCTAGTGTTTAAATACAGACCGCAAAGGGTAGGCCTTTTACAGTGCCCACATTTAATATTAATTGGGGCTTTCCGTCTGTCACTTTACAATAATGTTAAACTGTTTTAATGATTGCCCAGTGACCATGTACTGAATATGTGGTTGATGGATGGATGGATGGACGGATGGATGGGTGAATGGATGGATGGATGGATGAGTTTTTTAGCAGTAAGAAATGACAAACAACACATTTTAACATGAACATGTCTAAAACTAAACAGGCTAATGGATTGATTTGTACCTAGATGACATTCTAGACTGACTTTTACTGGCTTTTGCAGCGCCAAAGGAAAATTCGTGTTCACTGCCCACTGTTAAGAAACTCCTGGAGCAGAAGAGGAAGCGAGAAACAGCTACTTCCCCATCTTCCTCGACCTCCTCATTCTCATTGGTGACCACTTCAGTTGCCACTGCTTCTGTCCCTGTGAGTAGATATTCCATATAGGCTATTGAGATGTAGAGTATTTCTTTTCATCGCATGTATGTGTGTGAATTTAACTGAAACAATCTGTACCTTGTATCTTCTGCTGTTTGTTTGTAGGTGTCACTGCCAGAACCGGGTACCCAAACAGGTAAGCACAAAATGCAATGCCAGAATGGCACTTTTCACAAACCATACAGTGAATACACACACTCTCTCGTCCAACTCTTTGCAACTGCACAATAATGAATCACAATTTTACAGAAGTGTCTGCATTTTTAGGTGGTAACTGCAGCTATCAGGGCATCATGGGAGCTGTGGGCCCCATGTTGCCACCACCCAACACTGCGTGGAACCATCCCATCTCCCCTCAGTGCTCAAACTTGCAACAGGACTGCCCCATTCCTTCTGTGGGAGGCTACTTTAACACTGTGGCAACCTCACTGGATTGTGGCCAGGGTCAGGCCTACAATCCTGGCCTGACCCCAAGCTTCACAACACAGCAACCAGATTACAGTTGTGCCATGAGCATCCATCACTATGTAAGTGCCTGCCATTGCATGTTACATGTATATATTCTTCTTGAATTCTGAGTCATGTACAATCATAAGTGTGTGTGTGCGCGCACGCGTCCTATATTGTTTTCTGGTTCTCTCCTTAGTTAGAATGCCCCATGACAGTGACCCTCTCTGGTTCAGTTCACTCGGGGGTGCAGCCGTCTCTGAGTTACTCTTGGACACCTGTAAGTAGCCTCCATAGTCATGGAGCCCCAAGCCCTCAAGGATTCGGGGAAGAGATGGATGCTGGGAAACTGGAGGAGGCACGAATGTCCCTTCAGGCAATGGACTACAGTAAGAAGATGTGGCAGGATGAAGATGGAGACACGTAAGTGGCAGAGATAGTTAAGCAGGATTAATTCACATTCCAAAGTAGAGCATGGTCTGTGGTAGACTTAAAGTAAAGTTCTAGATGGTTCTCTAAGCCAATTTAAAATTAATTTCAAGTCAAGGATGTATATAATGAAATTTTAGTCACACAATTTTACTCTTCAATAAAGGTATATGAGGAATAAAGGTGTCAATAGAAGGAAAAATTAATTACCCAAATTTAACTCATGGGGACCCTTGCCATATAGGGATGGTACAGCTTCAGATAACCAGTTATTTGGCTCCTTTCAGGATCCTGCATATCTACACGGCAAAGGGGCTGAGGGAGTATGCTTTTGCAGCTGCGGAAAACTTGCGGGACCTGGGCAAGCTAGATTCCAAAGAACATAAAGGAAAGGTATGTGTCATATGTGAGCATCCATACAGAAATCCAAGAAATAAGACTGAAAATTAACAGAAATTATGTTACTGCAAAGTTATGCATAAAAACACAAAAGTAGCAAAAGTATGTAAGTAAATTAATGACAAAAGTCATTGATGCAAATCACCATGAATTAAACAAATCCAATAAAAATGCATTGTTTTTAATAATGCTTGAATAAAAATGCATTGCATTTAATAATGCTTGAATGCTTGGGGGCTGTAATTTAATGTGAATGTACATCTCCCTTCAATCCAGCTAGTTATAATTTACATAAGAACTCTGTCGGCATTCAACTGCTCATCCTGCTAGTCTAGGATGTAGAAGGTTGACTTTCGCATCGTATTTTAAACCACTGAATTTTTGGCAGCATATTTTTAACCGAAAATAAAAGTACTGAATGTCACCTCTTCAATTATGAAGATGGCATTAAAACACATTGAATGTTTCAAACTGAATTTGGCGTCTTGAAATTTATTTTGAGGCAAAAGTAAATGGATTGAATTCAGGTGATTGAATTATAAAAATGAACTTTATAAATGGTATATTTTGGAACTGAATTGATGAAAGCCAAATATTTTTGCATTGATTATTTTACCAATGAAATTACAACTGAAATATTTTCAATTGAAATATTTGATGTTTAGGTATACATTCACATTAAATTACAGCACCCAAATATTCAAGCATTATTAAATGCAACGTGTTTTTATTCAATTATTTTAATTCAACGTGGTTTTTAGCATTAACGACTTTTGTCATTAATTTACTTCCACACAAAAGGCACTTCAGAGTAGTAGAATTAGTAATAAATTATCACGTTGATTTTTTTCTTGAGGCTTTCGTAAGATATAAATGATGTGACTAATCGGTCAGTATATGGCTTAAAGAAATCAGTACTTTTTTGAAATGGTACAAATTTACCAGCTTGCATAACTTCTGAAACTGTTATTGTAATGGTGTTTTGTGCCTGTATGTTTTCCTTCCATTAAAACCAAAGTAATAGAAAGATAGACCTACCGACCTACACGCATTTTGCGTAGCAGGCACGCATCTTTATACCAAAGTACGCCGGTACGATTTGTTGCTCTGAACTTTCTAAAGTACGCAAAAAGCAGCTGGTCAGCTGGTGGACGAGAATAGCGATAGGGTGATTGGAGGTGCGGAGAAATACGCACGTTAATGGCAACTGACACGTTAGGCGCCGTCCACACGGCAAGCGGCGAACCGCCCGGCGCTCGTGAAACCGCTGGACGGGTGAATATTATATTGAAAGTTATATTGCCGTTTTACACCAAAAAAGGCACCCCCCTGCCTCCCCCCTTTGTCAGATTAAAATGATAGTAAAATAGGGTGACCAGGTAATCCATGTCATGGAGGACACTTTGAGGTACTTCGGGTTTTACAAACTACTTTCAAACTGAAAGGCTCCTGTGCTCGGCTAAATAGTTCAGCTGTTCTGGCGCTTTAACTGGTTCGTTTCTTTTATTGAAAGACTCATCCAGCTGTTTCATATTATCGTTAGTGACACATTCGTGATTATATGAGACTGACCATTAAGCACACGGCAAGAACTCAGTGCTAAAGTGAAATCCGGGTCCTTTTAACTGAAATAGTAATTTACAATTCCCGTCCTAGCTCAGAGTGTCCTCCATGACATGGATTATCTGGTCACCCTAAAAAAAATATATACTGCTACGGGTACAAGAGCGAACGGAACTGTACCCCTGATCTGGGAGGGAAAAACAAACGTGCACTACACACATAGGTCCGTTAGTTTGATTCAAGGACCATTCAGCCAATCACAGCAAATGTATCAGTCAGCGTCAGTGATGAGGGAACGAGGGCTCCTCCTCCTCGAAGTAAGTTGGCGAATTACTGTCGTGTAGGATTTGGGAAGAAGAGTTTTGAGGTACAACAACGTGATATCTGATACTGCATCACGCTAAATTAATAAAGCAAAATTCACGACGTTTGTGACAACGTCGTAACGTCAGCATTTTCTACATAATGTAAGCTAGACGAGGTTAATTATCCCTGGTATAGCTCTATGTTGATGTTGTATAGGAGTCGATTTTAGACACACCACCTCAGCAGCATAAATGGTGTTGAAAATTTAGGCCATTTTGTTGTTTTAACAGTATCATTTGCATGATTTTATTTGCATAGTGTAGATGTAAAGAAAATGTAGAAAGTCAAGAAGATATATATATCTTGCCGTGATTATAATTATGTTGTAACTTGACTGTGATAATAAGACAAATTGGTGTTAACTGCTATTTCTTATTTTTAAATAAGGAATACATTTACCATAAACGCCCAATGTAGATTATAGAATATAGAACTATTTAACACTTATTTTAACACAAAAATATCACTTACTTCAAGATCATGATTCTTTAATTTATCACATACATAGATATAGAAGTACAACATGCAGTGAAATGTACTCTGATCGCTCCTAAGACTGTACATTTTAATAGAAGCTAACAAATAGTATTGTATTAAGAGAAGTTAAGAGTTTAAAACTAAAGTAATAAAAAATAGATACAGAAGTATATAAAATATAAATGCTTTAATAAGCTGATAGCACACAAAAAGGTGAGAAATCCACGGTATAGAAACTCCTCATCATTACATTCTCATATGGTTCTATGAAAAGTCTGACCAATAATGTCATTCGGATCACATGAAATGATTGGTCGAGCGTCCTGCCAGTCATCAATTGCTGCCCCTCCAACTAAAGTCATTATGTTCTTATGCTAAACCCTGGGTTCCTTTAAATCACAGCTAGATAAGATTTTACCAACTCTGACCTATTAGTTAAGTTCTCCTCAAACGAGCTTGATGGGCTGAATGGCCTCCTCTCGTTTGTAAATTTTTTATGTTCTTATGTTCTAAAGTCATCGCTTGCACACTCCGGTCATGCCCACCAAGCGAGTGTGAGTCTGCGAGAGTGCCACCATTGTGGTACTCAAAAAAAAATTCCCAAGGTTGGCAGGTCTGAAATAATAATAGTTTCTAATTAGAGAATTTTTCAAATTTGATTTTTAAAATGTAATCTCTGGACTTTGATTTTGGTTTGATTAGTTTTTTTTTTCTGTCAAGTAAGTACATGACTAGTAAAAATTTTACACCATTTCCTCGCAGACTGTATAAGTAAAGTAAATTCTTGATTGCATTTGCATTTTTTTTTCTTTTTCTTCCCCCAGACTGCTCTGCTGGTAGCGGCAACAGCAAATCAGCCACTAATTGTCCAGGACCTTCTTTTGCTGGGGGCGGACGTCAATGCCTGTGATGATAAGGGTCAGACTGCACTCCACCTAGCAGCTACCTATGGATTCACCAAAGTAATGCAGGTGAGGCAAGTGACAAGTATACAAACATCAAAGACTTTTAATTCAGTTCATGAAGAATGTCTCTTTTTTGACCCATTTTACTCTAGAGTCTCGTGCTTTCAAGTTATACATATTTTTATTAGCAATAAAATGATAGGAATTTTTTTAGTCATTAATTTTTTTCCATACTGTACCTCTTGTATTGTTTTGTACATATCATATCTATACTAGCAGTCCTTCCTGCATTTTTAACAAGAAAACAGGCTTCACTCCTGGTGATATAGCAGTATATAAGAATGCTGACCGCAAAGAAGAATCTATGAAGAATAACAAAACAGGTCATTCTTTGCTTGAAATTGTTTAATTAATTGAACAGCACAGCACAGACACGTTTCTGCTTGATGCCTTCCCTTGAGGCATCAAGCCAAAACACGTCTGTGCTGTGACATTCAGTTAATTAAACAATATCAAGCAAAGTGTGACCTGTTTTTATTATTCTTCATACATTTATCAATAACACATCCACTGTTTATTTAACAACTGGATTGTATATGACCCTTGTCTCGTCTTAACTGTGTATGTATCTGCTGTATGCATAAGAGCTATTGACAACTGGAGACAAATTCCTATTTGTGCAAACACTGGCCATAACATAACATAAAATTGATTTTTAATAAATATGAAATATTGTAACAGAGTATGTAGGTAATAAATGTATTTCACTTTAACTGTTTGGTTCAGTGCCATGGTTAGCACTGTTGCCTCACACCTCTGGGACCAGGGTTGGAGCCTTCTCCATGGCTCTATGTATGAGGAGTTGGCATGTTTTTTCTTGTGTCATCGTGGGGTTTATTCTGGGTGCTCCAGTTTTCTCCCACAGCCCAAAAACATGTTGAGATTAAGTAGAGTGGCCAAATCGCCTACAGGTGTGAATGGTGTTAGTCTTCCCTGTGATGGGTTGGCACCCCATCCTGGGTTATTACCTGCCTTGCACCCATAATCTCTGGGATGGGCTCCAGGCCCCCTGTGACCCTGTACAGGACAAGCGGTTTCAGAAAATGGATGGATGGATGGATGACTATTTGGTTGAACTAAGGGATAACTAATAAGTGGCAGTTTACAAATGCAGCCAACATCTCAAAATTTGTCTTGACAAAGATTGACTCATCTTAATTTACAGGCCGGTAGCTCAATATTTAAAAGTGGCATGTAGAACAATATTATTGATACTGATTGTATTTCTCAGACAATTATTTCCATGGGACTGAATGTGAACCTGGAGGCTCGCAATTTTGAAGGTAAATGCTTATTTGTATATTTATTTACAAAATATGAAATACTGTTTTTTTTTTACAGCATTTACTAATTGACAGTCGTTACATGCATCAGTGACAAACATACCTGCTATCTCTCTCATTCTCCTACACATATTTTATGTCATAATGAAAGCTGATGTTTCTTGGAAAACCGATGGGTAACAGGTGTAATGATCCATTAAGGCTGAATTTGCCAACAGGTTACATTGGCCATTTTAAGATTTTGTTTGTCCTTTGACTGCCTAATAACACACCTAATGAAAGACCAGGATTCAAAGGCAGGACAATCACCAAGAAATACGTAACACATTTTAAATTTACCTGGTAGAGAGCTAGCCAATCTATAACAATGGGGTTTTGTCTATACTCAAAACTTAAAAAAATAGTTATGCAGCAAAGCTAAGTGATCTTACAGCTTAGAATAATTTATTTAACCTTCAATACAGATAGTTGAAGAACTAGGTTGAAACCCAGAGCTCAGTCATTTTATTGTACACTACATTGCCAAAAGTATTGGGACACCTGCCTTTACACACACATGAACTTTAATGACATCCCATTCTTAATGCATAGGATTTAATATGGAGTTGGCTCACCCTTTGCAGCTATAACAGCTTCAACTCTTCTGGGAAGCCCGTCCACAAGGTTTAGGAGTGTGTTTATGGGAATTTTTGACCGTTCTTCCAGGAGAGCATTTGGTCAGGCATTGATGTTGGACGAGAAGGCCCGGCTCACAGTCTCCGCTCTAATTCATCCCAAAGGTGTTATATTGGGTTGAGGTCAGGGCTCTGTGCAGGCCAGTCAAGTTCCTCCACACCAGACTCACTCATCCATGTCCTTATGGACCTTGCTTTATGCACTGGTGCGCAGTCATGTTGGAACAGGAAGGGGCCATTCCCAAACTGTTCCCACAGTGTTGTGAGCTTGAAATTGTCCAAAATTGCTTTGAATGCTGCAGCATTAAGAACAGCATTGGAACTACGGGGCCAAGCCCAACCTCTGAATAACAACCCCACACCATAATCCCCCTTCCATCGAACTTTCACTTGGCACAATGCAGTCAGGCCAGTTCCATTCTCCTGACAACCGCCAAACCCAGACTTAACCATCGGATTGCCAGACAGAGAAGCGTGATTCATCACTCCAGAGAACACAACTCCACTGATCTGGAGTCCAGTGGGGGCATGCTTTACACCACTGCATCCATTGCTTTGCATTTCACTTGGTGATGTAAGGCTTGGATGCAGCTGCTCGGCCATGGAAACCCATTCCATGAAGTTCTCTACGCACTGTTTTTGAAGTTTGGAGGTCTGTAGCTATTAACTCTGCAGACAGTTGGTGACTTCTGCACACTATATATGCATTATACGCCTCAGCATGCATTGTCCCCGCTCAATATTTTACATGGCCTACCACTTTGTGGCTGAGCTGCTGTTGTTCCCAATTGCTTCCACTTTGTTATAATACCACAAACAGTTGACCGTGGAATATTTAGTAGCGAGGAAATTTCACGAATGGACTTATTGCACAGGTGGCCACACACATCGAATATTTTCGCCTGAATTTGTTCTTCTGAAATTTATTTTGATGTGAAAATAAATGAACTGAATGTGATTGAATTATAAAGATGCACTTTAAAAGATGTATGTTTTGGAACTGAATTTTGGAAGCCGAATATTTTTGTACTGAATATTTAAGCAATGGAATTACAATTGAAATGTTTTCAGTTGAAATATTCAGTGTTTAAATGTATGCACATATTAAATTACAGTCCCCGAAAATTCAAAGCATCATTAATGCAATGCGTTTTTATTCGATAAAGTGTAATTCAACGTGTTTTTTTTCATCAACGACTTTTGTCATTAATTTACTTCCATAATCACGGTACCACGCTTGAATTCACTGAGCTCCTGAGAGTGCCCCATTCTTTTGGAAATGTTTGTAGAAGAAGTCTGCATGCCTAGGTGCTTTATTTTACACAACTGTGGCTATGGAAGTGATTGGAACACCTGAATTCAGTTTTTTGGAGGGTTGTCCCAATACTTTTGGCAATGTAGTATATGATGATCATTACACTTATTTCAATTTATCTGTCAGGCAATCAAAGAGTATTTCTGGTTTCATAATAAAGTATGTAAGTATAAATTTCCGCCATGTAACATAAAATAATATGCATGCATTATGTGATTATGAATTTCAATATCCAAATGGGTTCAAAGCTGGTGCAGTGTGTAATGTCTCTGTCATATGCTAAATATCACAAATGTTTTTGGTTTGAGCCCATTTATATGCAGTTCTTCCAATTTTATGATTTTATTTGTCATATTGAAGAGCATGACAGATCCATGACACTATGCCTGATGGAGTCTGTTCATCAGTTCTCTGCTTTTCTGTCTTTCTTTACCCCAGGGCTGACTCCCCTGCACTGTGCAGCCATCTCCCACAGTGCCACCATGAAGTCCTTTTTTGCCGCAATGTCTGACCTGTCTGACCCCAGCTTGCACGGCCTGGCTGAAGACAAACTCTCTTGCATCCAGCTTCTGCTGAGTTCTGGAGCCTCCCTGCTCAGCCAGGTGAGGCCATGCATCCTGGGGGACCCCCAGACAGTCCCCGCTTGGGAGCTGCGATGAAGCAAAAATGTGCACGTTCTGGCAGGGAGCTGGGAGGGAGCAAAAATGGAGGGAGCCTTTTTTTGTTTTTTTTTTTACTTAAACTAGCAACAGTGGACTGCATGTTGCCATTGTAAAGATGAAAACAGTGCTGACTGAGCCAAACCCAGACATTTCATGTATTATGGAACAATTCTTGTCTCTGCTGGACACTGTAGAGTAGTCTGTGAGGCCTAGTCACCTTTGGGGACAGCATTTGTCACACACTACATGATTTATATTCGACTATTGGACCCTTGAGCAAGGCCCTTTATGCCACTTGTTCCAGGGGTGCTGCACCCTGGCTAACCCTGCAGTCTGACCCCATATCCCTCACCTGTTTATGTGTCTTTGTATTTAATGGAGAACTAGATGGGATAGTTGGAAATAGTTTCCCCATAAGGATGAATGAAGTATCTTTATTCTATTCTATTCTATTCTAAAAAATAACATGAGGTGAGTGACATGCCTCTATATATGGTATCTGATGTGCAGTTCATGCAATTTGTGCAGTCAGTGCCTTTCTTGTCTTTAGTCATAATAGTGTCTGTCATACACCAGGACATCAAGAGCAACAAGACAGTTCTACACCTGGCTGTGAAGGAAGGCAATGTAATGCTGGTGCGAATCCTGCTGCAGATTAACCTGGCAGACACACAGGCTTTCGTTAATATGAAGGTTAGTGGCCCTTGGCACATTATGCTCTATCACGGTACTGGAACAAAGACCACTGAATGCAAACTAGGGTGAAGATTCAAGACCAGGGGCCAGGATTCACCAATCTACAAAGATGTTTTATGTGAAAGTCTGTACGGCATGGACATTTAGGTGAGGTTCTTTTAACATGCCACATATTCCCCATCTCAGAGGTGGAAATTTAAGGTCCAGAAAGTAAAAATTCAGACCAAGGTTTTGAATTGAGTACTCTCTGGCTGTAAGTCTTTGTACTCAACTGGTTTGTTGAAACAGAATCTTGGTTTGAATTTTTACTTTCTGGTCCTGAAATTTCCACTTTTGCCACGTCCTAATTTAAGATGTTCTTTCCTGTTGGCCCCAACACATTCCCTTGGCTATAACTTTTCCCTACTTAGCCCAGAGTGCTCAGTAAAGGTTCCAACAGTAGCCTCACTGACAGTCCTCAGTTTAGAGTCACTAAGAAAAGCCAGACAATCCTCCAGAGTTTGATACAAGAGGAAAAAAACCCTCAGGAAGGTCAAAGGTCATCTGGCTTTTGTAGTGCTGTGTTTTATCATGCTGTCTGCTGGTCAGCATTCTCTCTTCCCCCCCATACATAAAGCCCCCACTTGTTTTCGTTCCTCTTTCCTAGTGTTACTCTCATTTCCACTTCACACTCCCCTTCCCCTGGAAGAGTACCTATTCCTCATACCTCCACATCACATGACTTTAACTGTCTCACCCAGAGCAGTTCTTCACATTACACTCTATGGGTGATGCTTTCTTATTTCTCTCTCTGCCCCCTAATGCAGGCGCATGGTAACACTGCTCTGCACATGGCAGCTGGCTTGCACGGTAGCTGCCACCAGGAAGAGATGATCCGCTTACTGCTGAACCACGGAGCTGATCCCAGCATCCGCAACCTGGAGAACGACCAGCCCGCACACCTGCTGCAGAGTGGGGAAAAGGGAGAACAGGTGAGCCACCCCACCCATTTTAGCGCAAAGATTGCGATCTTTGCTATCCTTGTTATCTGCAAGAAAGGAAATTATCATTTAGGCTTTATGTTCTTTGACTAATTGGACTGTCTAGTCATTTTGTTGGATTTGACTGATCATCTGAATTTGTCTTTGTTCTCTGATTAGCTCAAGTTCCTCCTCAAAAAGCGAAATGCTGCCTCTCGACGGCGTATTACATCCTTACAGGACCAAGAGTGACATGGACTGCTTTCCAGTCCCATCGTTTGTCCCTCTTCACTGCTAAAGAAGGGGGATCTCATTGTATCTTCTTATGAGGAAAATTTTCTCACATAGCACCTCTAATTTATTCTAGAGTGTATTTTTGCAGTATATGATCAGACAGTTATATTCTTTTTTCTTTTTTGAAGAAAAGTTACTTAAATTTTTCTGTCTGAAATATAGTGTATCTAGTGAAATTTCAAACTGACCTTTCAGTTATTTGGCTGCACTTTGTTTTTTTCTAAAGGTTAAATCTACTGTCAGTCCTGTGTTTTTTTTCCAAAAAGCAAGTAATGTTAATGGGCTGATTATCATGTGAGTGATTCATTAGTACTAGATTTTTCTAGGTCTTAGACTAGGTTTAGAATTTCTTCATGTTGACATCAGTTGATAATGTTTGCTTTATTTATTGGCTAAAACATACTTTAGTTTTATAGGAATATGTCAAAATATATAGTGAGGTGAAAGGAACATGGACAATATGTTCAAAATAAATAATTTGAAGTTAAAGCATATGTTAGGATGTTTACAGAGAGAAACTCTGGGTTTTGTATTCTATGTCTGATTTCTGAGAAATCGCTGAATAATGGCAAGTGTCATTATTACTATCTGAAACCATATTGGTTCATTGAAATAAGGTATCATAAGCATGCATCACACTGTATCAGTGTACCAGTGCTTCATAAGTCACATAACCTCAATTGTTAAATACAATTATTTTTATTTAAATTAATGGAACCTGTGCCTTAGTTCTTTAATCTTTCCTATGGGATCCATGTTATTTATGACATCCTTGTGGTGTGACTGCATTTGCATGATTTTAGGAGGCACAACTTTGGTTTGGCAGTTCCAATCCTACTGTACCTTGGCTGCAGCTGTGAAATTTAATATACTGTGCCCTCCACAATTATTGGCACCCCTTCTAAAGATTTGTAAAAAGAGTTAGTAAAAATCTACCTTTTGGTGAAGTAGTTTCATATCACACTGAAAGAATGAGAAAAATCCAACCTTTCCTTAAAATAAATTTATTGAAAGAAAAACAAATCCTTCATCAAGGAATAATTATTTTCAACAAAAACACATGTGCTACGATTAATGGCACCCCTGCTTTTAATACTTTGTAAAAACCTCCCTTTGCCAGTATAACAGCACTGAGTCTTCTCCTATAACATTTTATAAGGTTGGAGAATACCAAGCAGGGCACCTGAGTCTGTTCCTCTTTACAGAATCTCTCCAGATCATCCAGGACCCTGAGCCATCTCTTGTGCACTCTTCTCTTCAGTGGAGTTCTGATCAGGGGACTGAGATGGCCATGGCAGAAGCTTGATTCTGCGGTCAGCTAACGATTTTTGTGTTGATTTGGACATGTGCTTAGGATCACTGTCCGGCTGGAAAATCCAATGACAGCCCAGTTTTTGTTTCCTGGCAGAGGCCTTTGGAGGAAAAAACAGCCCCAGAACATCACAGAACCTCCACCATATTTTGCATTTGGGATAAGGTTCATTTCATTATAGCCATCCTTCTTTTTACGCCAAACCCACCTTGTGTTTAGTGCCAAAAATCTCAATTTTTGTTTCCTCTGACCATTGAGTTTGGTTCCAGTCAAAGTTGGAGTAGTGTTTCCCAAACTCCAGGTGCTTACGTTTGTTGTTAACGGACAAAAAAAAGCTTTTTCTTGCATACCTTCCAAATAATCTGTTAGCATGAAGGGGGCATCTGACAGTTTTTTTTAGAGACGTGGTAACCCCAAGATTTTACTTGGTCTTATAATTCACCAACAGTCATCATTGGGGATTTTTTTGCCTCTCTTACGATCCTCCTCACTGTATGTGGGGGATAATAAAAAATAAACTTGGGTCCACTTCCAGGCAGGTTTGTAACAGTTCCAGTTGTTGTCCACTTTTAAATTATTGCCCTAACAGTAGAAATGGGCATTTTAAGGCGAGTAGCTATTTTTTAATACCCATTCCCTGACTCATGAAGGTCAACACACTTCTCCCTCATTTGGTTTGTATGTTCTTTTATCTTTCCCATGTTGATGGATGACTAAGGGAGTTTAGGCTCTGTGTCACCTCATGTTCATATCCCTGTTAACCAGGAAATCATGGATTACAGCTTGAAGGTTCATATTCACTCCACTCAACTCAAAGATGTACAATTTACAGGGGAAACATGCTTCAGTTACATTGTGTTCTCTATAATTTCCAGGGGTGCCAATAATCGTGGCACATGTGATTTTGTTAAAGATAATTATTTCTTGATGAAGGATTTTTTTTTCTTTGGAATAAATTTATGTTAATGAAAGGTTGGATTTTTCTGAATTTTTCAGTGTGACACAAAGCTGCTTCATCAAAAGGTGGATTTTTCTTAGCCCTTTTTACAAATCTTTAGAAGGGGTGCCAATAATTGTGGAGGGTGCCATATAAAGGTGAAATTTGTTTTGAAGGAAAAATCTTTGATCTCCCTTGAGATTAAGCAGATATGATTCTTGTACCTAGCAATTAAGTTTTACCTGTTTCTATTTTATGATTTCTGAATTTAAGTACACTTGTTAATTTGCATAATCCTTTTGTGCAGTGTTAATATTGTCATGCACGGGCTAAGCTTAGGTATCAGCTTAATTATACAGAAGATAAACCATTCATCTATGATGAAGTACATAGAATAAGCTTTATCTATAACATTTAGGATGTTCTTATACCTTTTGCTGAAAGGATGCTAGGATCAGTGCAACCTAAGGTAAATACGATGTCTATATCCATTCATTCATCTGTTCATCAAACTGTAGTTTCAGTGGTACACTGCTGATTGTCTATGATTGTGTTTGAGTCCTTTTACACATTAATAATGTATCAAATAATGTGCACATTATGCATGCATAATTTCTTTGTTCTGGGGAGAAATTAATCACTGAACAAAAAAATGAGTCTAGACAGCAGTACAGACATCGAACTAAATGTCAGTTTTTTAACATATATTTATTATGCACAAAGTAAAGAAATAGAAATAAGAGGAGCATTCTAGGAATTTAATAGTTTAACATGAAACAATACATTTTTATTGCAGCTTGGGGAAAAAAAATATGTTTTGCAAAATGAATTGCAATTTTCTTTGAAATTATACACTGCCTGGCCAAAAAAATAAAAGTCGCCATTTGAATTTTTCGTTGGACTGCCTTTAGCTTTCATTATGCCATAGATTTGTTATGGCTTTGTTTCCATTGGCTTATACAACATCTCACCCTTTATTTTCATCCAGATTTGTATATATTTCTCATCTAGATCCTGAATTGACAAGTGAGTTGAACAAGCCTCCTTCAACACATCCCAAAGACCTTCAATAAGGTTAAGGTCACAACTCTGTGGTGACCAAGTCACGTGTGAAAATGATTCCTCATGCTCCCTGAACCATTCTTTCAAACCCAATAAATCTTGGCATTCTTGTCCTGGAATATGCCCATGCCAAGAGGGAAGAAAAAAATCCATTGATGATGGATGGAGGTGTAACCTGGCCATTCAGTAGATGCAGGTATTCAGCAGACTTCACTTTATTGCTGCATAAGGTTGCTGAGCTGTAATAATGATCCAGTCCTTGGCTCTTAAGTATTTGCTGATATAGATTCAAATGGTGACTTTCTTTTTGGCCGGGCAGTGTATAAGAAGGATGCTGTGTTATAAGAATGTTTGTTCTTCCAATTCAAATTTCTTATTTGTTGGGTTCTGGTTGCAAAATTAAATGTTGAAATACTTAATTTACAGTAAGTTTATATTATGATGCTGAATGTATTCCTAGCATAATCATTCTTCACCAGCAGCATTAAAATCTCTATAGTAATATGATTGCTTTGTGTTTGCTCAGTTCCTTTGTTTTCTCATGCTTTTGATATATTCTTTTTTTTGGCTAGTCTCATGGCCCGTTTGTTCTGAAGTATCAGCTGTGAAGGTACATCCAAGACATATGAATATGCTTGGAATCATGTCACTTCTATTCCAAAACTAGCTGAAGCTTGTACACAATTTTAGCACATGCACAGTAGTAATTATTTAGGTTATGATATGTACAGTATGTGAGCCCTTACATTCATAAACATGCCATTATGAAGAAAAGTTGTCTGTTGAAAATGCATTTATATAATTTAAGTTTTGTGTGCCCAGTTAGATGCAATGCTTAATAAATGTATAGTTATAAAACATGAACCATCCCACTACTTTCTGTTTCTGTTTTATATAACAACAGTAGTGACTCAGTTAACCAACACTCACTTTCATTTATAGATAAATGATGATTTCATTAAATATTTACTAATTTACTAAAAGAGGTATAGCAGCATAAGGGGAAGGGAAAATGTCCTTAGTTTTCCTCAGGGGCCACCAAAACCTCCCAGAAATATGTAATGTGATAGCTCAAAACACAGTTCATAAGTATTAGGACAGACATGGAGCTTGGAAGTGGGCTTAATCCAAATAAGCTTTATAATAATGAATATCTGTTAGTAGGGCTGGGCATTTCATCAAATTTTAATTTCAAGTACGTTTTGGCTTTCAATGATTATCAAAACAAAATAATTGCGATAAAACAATTATTGTACCACATTTCGTTTCACAATGATGCTCCCATTTTGTCTTGTGTTATAAATTTAGTGCACCCCTTTCCAGCTCCTTTTGATTTATTTCTTGTACAGAGGTGGCAATTTCAGGTTCAGAAAAATCCAGACCAGGATTTTGTTTCAACCAACCACTTGAGTACTATTTGACTATGACTCTTTACTCAGCTGGTTGGTTGAAACAAAATCCTGGTCTAGATTTTTACTTTCTGGACCTGAAATTGCCACCTCTGCTCTCATACATATTTTATGTTTCGTCAGGGTTGGCGCCATCTGACCCTGTCCTACGTGTTCTGTTTTGACCAGGAGGTGGCTGGCCATCCTGTTCCTTCTTCCACCTTTAGTCCCTTAGCCTAGTTGGTTGAGTGTGTGGCTCAGAAACCATTAACCTTCTGGTCATGGGTTTGAGGCTGGCCAGGGACCAATCTCACCTGTTTATCTGTATTTTCTGTTTTTGTTACTTTGTTTTGTTTCCCGGTTATATGTTTGTGCTGCCTTTTGTCCTTTCTGTGCTCATTATTGTAACTCATACCATCTGTTGCTTGTGGCTCTCTCGGTTGATTGTTTAATTGTCATGTTCCACACCTGCCCTCTCGTTAGTCAGTTACCTGTTTCCATTTAAGTGCCTGCGTCTGCTCTGTTCCTGTTTAGTTTTGACCCTCTGTGGTACTTTTGTTTTGTAGTTCACCTTTTTCTCGCCTGTGTCATGCTGCACTGTAACACTGTTAAAAAGTCATTTTTTTCTTTCAATAAATGCATGATATTTCCAAAGTCAATGTGTAATTGTGTTAGGTAATTGTGATTATGATTTTTGCCATAATGAAACAGCCCTAGCCACTACATTAATGCTTAAAGTATGACTCTCAGATTATGAAATGACTAATGGTCAGGACAAGGGGATGCACGGTTTACCTGGGGCAGTGTCTGCCTCTGCAGGTTAGGGATCTGTGTCCTTGTTGAAAAGCTCAGTGGTTCAAATCACATGGTCGGGATATTAAGTATGTTGGGCCCTTTTGCAGCCACGTTTCTCTATGTTTCACATAGAGCATGATACGATATGTAAAAATCAAAGAATTCCTGTGTAGCTGTACAAATTACAAAATGTAGCATGGTATTTGACTGCAGAATTGATGCTCATCTGCATGTTGTGGATCTCCAGCCCGATGAAATCAACAAAATGCTGATATCTGATGTTCCATTCTCCAGTCGTCTGCTCCCTTTGCGCACCTGTGTCATTATACTGTCTGAGGAGGGACTGCAAGAAACGAAGTGGTTAGTGGTTCTATAGCAACTGCTGGTGGCTCTATAATGACTCGCTCAATCACCACAAGATCTCACCTTCTGTCTTTGGTGGCAGGGTGCTTTCAACAGGGCTTGTGCTGTAACATAAAGAATTGCTTATTTTGATTATGCATGGCTACTTCAAGAGCAATATCTTGAATGGGAAGCAATGTGATTTGAGGTAGCCTAGTAGTGCTAATAAAGACAGTAACTCGAGTCACATTCACCAGGGGATCTATTGTAGGCAAGCCGTTAATAATTGAAAACAACCTATCTCCAGTATATATTTAAATAAATATTTGTGTATTACTGTTAAGTCATCCAAATTTAATAAGATTTAGTTATTGAGAGAGAGTGTTTAAAGTTTTTCCTCATGCTGAATATCAACACAGCAGATCAACTGCATTATATTTATCAGTATCTGTTTTTGCATCATTTATATGACAGTGCAAAATGTTCCACAGTGCAACATAAATGAAAACTTCTCAACACACACTAGAAATGTTTATATTGTGATTTTTTACAATTTGTCAGCACCATTGAAAATAGGTTTTTGAAAAGTGTATGTTTAAAGTAGACTAACAAAAAATAGAAAAATCATATTCTAAATGATCTCAGATTATTGGCACTGAGTTTGTGCTGAATAAAAGCATTTGTAGTGTGGAAGGAAAATTGGAAATTGGTAGGCCCGGGAGGGGAGGCATATTGGGTCTGTTATGTCTTAGGCCTCAGGCTATAGCCTTTCTATAACGATAGATTACATGGGTGCTATCATCTAAGGGAGTTCACCCCTTCCCAATTGTTCAAGTTGGTTACAGCCAACAGTCCGACTTTGAGCCTACAGATTGTTTAATTTAGTAAAATAGCAATTAGTGTAACCGTATGGAAAAGAAGAGACCAGGAGGGGATGAAAAGGCCAGGCTAAGAAAAAAAGACCTTTGGAGGAGGATGCGGCCAAATGTGCCAAAATCTGAAAAAGATTTTTGAAAAAGAACAAAAAGAACTGGCAACAGGTAAATGTGGTCAACCTGTTGCAAAATATGAAACCAATTCAAATATTAGTGTATTCTATAGCTTATCATGAAGAATCAGTGATCCCCCACCTATCGCAGAAGTTACATTCCAGACCCATCAGCAATAGGTGAAAATCCGCAGTATAGGAAGACCATATAAATAAACATATTTTTAAATATAGTTTAAGCCATAGAATACCTCTCCCACCCGCTTTAAAAGCGATAGGTGAAAATCCGTGATATAGCAGAGGCGCGATAGTTGATCTGCGATATAGTGGCGGGATCGCTGTATATAAAAAACTAAAGCACGATCTGAGTATTCAATAAAATGACCATTTAACCATTTTGTAGTTTCTGACCAGCAGTCCCCTGTCAGTCGGTGTTCTGCCAAGAATGAAGGA
>JAODKC010000137.1:21879267-21896065 GCA_026777985.1 Mormyrops attenuatus | reverse complement strand
TATCCCAGAAGTTTAACTGAATTGATGCTATACTCTGATTAAAAAGTGTTCCCTTAATTTTTTTGAGCAGTGTATATTTGTTTTCATTTTCCACTCTGTCCACCTTTATTCTCAACAATCAACTTCATAACTTTGTTTAGGCCTGTAATTAGTTTGTTACACACATCTTGGGTCACTCTCGTCTCCCAAAATAACTATTGCTTGGACAAGGTACTGCTTTAGGAGACCTGGCTTTGCCTCCTTGCTTAGTAGTTCAAGTGTTAACACTTCCCTCCTGCTGTGAATATGAAAGGCGGCAGCCGTCAACAGCTTCACACACTTTCCCTTTTACAGGACAAAACAGTATTTTCAGTGGTTTTTGTAACAAGAATATAAAGACTAAGTTTTAATGGATTGTCTTGATCTCCAAGCCCAATTCAAATAAAGGGCTACAAATGAGGCAGAAGAGTAATATGTACTTTTGCATCTAAAAGAAAGAAAAAAAAACACTGAGGGATTATTTTATTTTATAAAGTACCCAAATAAGCAGTATGTTAAGTTTAATTTTCATATATGACACTGTCCCTCATTGCTGGACAATATCGGTCTTATTACTTTGTTTGGGACTGTAATTACTGTATTGCACACATCTTGGGTCCGCCTCATCTCCAAAAGGGGAAGGAAAGTTAGCATTTTCTCCAAATATAAGAAAATTATACTTGCTTAGATTTCATTTTTGCAGTGGAGTTACAATACCTGATTTCAGGTAAGTCACTTCAGCTTTCATAATCACTGCTCTCCCTGGTGGATGGCTAAATCATTGCAAGTACTTTACACACAGAAAGTTAAGGGGCGGATCATGCCAGCCCCCTTGTTCATTACATCATTGATGGGGATCTCATTAAAGTCAAGGTTCCACCCAGGACCCAGCAGGGACCAGTCATGGACCAGCCAAGTACCAGCCAAGGCCCCATCATGGAAACAGGGGAAAATTCAAGTGGCTACATCTGTATGATTTTAGAAGGTGGTAGCAGTGAGTCTGAGGAGAAGGATGTCTTTGCACTCAGAGATATTGGCTTAATATATGCTCTGACTTAGAGATACTAGATTTCATTTATAATATACTATTTTGCCAGAATTATGTGGGCACCAGCTAGTGAGATATGAAGATCATACACTCTTTGCTGTTATCAAAGCCTCTACTCTTCTACAAAGACTTTCCATTGGATGTTGCACCATTGCTGATGGGATCTGCTGCCATTCATATTGGGTATTGATGCTGGGTGATCAGGTGCCTTATTGTGAGTTTGTGTTGCCCACCACTTCACAACTGAACGTTCCACTTAGCAAACTGACATGATAGCATCCTCTGATGGTACCAAACTGAAGGTTACTACACCCTCATGCATGATTAGGCATATGGTTTAATTCCTATATTCATAAGGGGTGTCCACATAATTTTGACCACATAGTTTATTTTGGAGTTTTGTAGTTCTCTAAAAAACAAAGTATCTTTCAGGTGAAACTTGCATGTCTGTCCCAAATGTGATAACTTACCCATTATGAATTCATAATTTATTTGGAACATAAAGTCATAATCAGTGTATGCAGTGTGAAAACTGCCACAACATGTATCTGAACTGAGATATTTCAAACCATGCACTGATTGCACCTGACCCGCCCACTGCTGCTAATCTAGCACTAATTACTCTTCCTGGAAACAATGGTGTTGTAGTTGAAACAATTGCATTCCTTTTTTCTAAAGGTTAAAAAAACAGGCTGACCATTTTTACAGAGTGTTTGGTCTTGGAAGTGGGGCTGCAGTTTTTAAACTGAGGGACAGACAGGCTAATGCAGTGGTTCTTAAACATTTTCTGTCATGTCCCCCTTTGGAAGCAGTTGACCTTTCATCGAATTCCAATACATATATAATAAAACCTGGAATATATGGAATGAATACCGATATATAAATAATAAAACCTGATATATATGCAATGAAAGCCGATATATATACAATGAAACTTAATATATATAGAATGAAAGCATATATATATATATATATATATACACAATGAAATCTGATATATATGGAGTGAACTCTGTGTGTGTGTGTGTGCGTGTATACACACACAATGAAACCTGGTATATATACAATGAAAGGTAATAAAATCACCATTGGTGAATAGAGTGAATGATGAAATCAGCTAAAAAAGAAATTAAATATTTTTAAAATTACATATACTCTATATGATGGACACCCTGCTTGCCCTGCCCGATTCTTCCTGCAACCCCTCTCAGCCTCCCTCCTGCCCTTCCTCCCCCTGCTTGTCCTCCTCGTGATTCCCCCGTGTGCCCTGTCTCCGTCCTCGGACTGCCCTCCCGGTTATCAACCCCTCTGCCAGCGACCCCGACGACGAATCCGGATCCTCCTCTCGGCCTGCCTCTCGTTCCCTGCCTCCTGGTTTTCGACCCTGCCTGCACGACTACGTCTCTGCCCGCCCCCCGGTTTTGTTTATTCTACAGTGTGGAATAAAGACCTCGCCAGCACTCCCTCTGTGGGTCCGAGTGTGTTCTTGACAGAATACCTCGCCATTTAAATGGACCTGACAGAGCTGCAAGCCCAGCTCCAGGATGCCCTACACCAGATCGCGCAACTCACCGATCTGGTAGGTGAACTGCAATAGGGGATGGCCGCCGCCACCCCGCTTCCCACCACTCCTCCGCAGCGTCCTTCTCCGGTGCCAGTAGCCATGCCGAACCGATATGACGGCGATCCAGAATCCTGCAGGGCTTTCCTTATACAGTGTGGGCTCTATATCGACCACCATCAGGAACAGTTCCAGAGCAACGAAGACCGGGTCCACTTCGTCGTTTCTCTGCTGAGCAGCCGTGCCCTGGAGTGGGCAACTGCACTCTGGACTGACCGCAGCCCACTCCTCCGGACTTTCAGAGCATTCCAGACCGCGTTTTCGGAGGTGTTCGATCTTCCCACGGTGGGACGTAGTCGGGGCGATCGGCTATGTGAACTTCGCCAGGGGAATAGAACCGCCACCGACTTTTCCCTGGAGTTTCGCACGCTGGCAGCCGGACTTGGCTGGCCTCCGGACTGTCTGGAAGTTTTGTACCGACGAGCGCTTAACCCGGAGCTACAGGCAGAGATCGCCTGCCGAGGAGCAGCCTGCTCGTTTGAGGACTACATCCAGCTTTCCATAACGCTGGATAACATCGTCCGGGCGAGGCGCCGTCCGACTCTGAGGTTGGATGCGCCCGGCCCCCCTCCTCCTCCCCGACCGATCGAGCCTGAACCCATGCAGCTCGGACGTATGCCGTTATCGCCGTCCGAGCGTCTCCGTCGTCTTCAGCAGCGGCTCTGCTTATACTGCGGAGAGGCGGGGCATGTTCTACGGACCTGCCCGACCGGACCAGCCCAGGCTTCATCGACGTCGATGCAAGTAAGGGTTTTTTCTCCTCCCATGGTTACCCGTACTCAGGTGTCTGTCCCTTTTTCCTTGCGTTGGGATATGTGTAGGTTTCCGGACACGCCCTCTTGGATTCGGGGGCGGCCGGCAATTTCATGGACTCCCGTTATGCCATTAAAAATCAGGTACCCCTGGAGCCTCTCCCGACCCCACTTACTGTGAGAGGAGTCAACGGTTCTCCCTTATCATCAGGTCAGGTGACCCATCGAACCGAACCCCTGCGGATGCAGGTAGGACTGGTGCATACAGAGGTTTTGAGTTTTCTGATCATCCCCTCGGTACGTGACCAGGTCATACTAGGACATCCTTGGTTGCAACTCCATAACCCCCGAATAAACTGGAGGGAAGGAGAACTGCAGTCCTGGTCTGAAGATTGTGTCTCTAAGTGCCTAACCCTGCCATGTAGAGTGTCTTCCATTGAAAGTCCGCAGCCAGAGAACGTGTTTATCATACCTCCTCAGTATCTTAACTTCAGTGATGTCTTCAGCAAAGCCCAGGCCTTTGGGCTCCCACCTCACCGCCGGTCTGATTGTTCCATCGAGCTGGTTGAGGGGTCCACCCTTCCTAAAGGGCGTCTTTACCCTCTCGCTCGACCCGAAGAAGAAGCCATGCAGAACTATATCCGAGAAGCCCTACACTAAGGTATCATTCAGCCTTCTACCTCCCCCGTTTCAGCCAGGTTTTTCTTCATTAAGAAGAAGGATGGGGGTCTCCATCCCTGCATTGATTACCGGGCCCTGAATTCAATCACCAAAAAATGCAGAGAGCCCCTTCCACTCATCCCCTCTGCATTATAGCAACTACAATCTGCCCGGATCTTCACTAAATTGGACCTGCGAAGGGCATACAATTTAATCCGAAAACGTGAAGGGGATGAGTGGAAGACCTTGTTTATCACCACGACCGGTCAATTTGAATATCGCGTGATGCCTTATGGGCTTGGTAACAGTCCTTCGATATTTCAGTCCTTCATCGGGGAGGTCCTGGGAGACATGTTGAATTGCTTTATCGTGGCCTATATCGATGATATATTAATTTATTCTGAGAATCTGGAGCAACATGTGCTCCATGTGCGCCAGGTTCTCCAGCGACTAAAGCACCATCAGTTATATGTCAAGGGAGAGAAATGTGAGTTTCATTGCACCTCAGTGAAGTTCCTAGGTTATCGGATTCGTCCTGGGGGGGTCGAGATGGATGAGGATAAGGTGAAAGCAGTGCGTGACTGGCCTCTGCCTCGTACTATCAAAGACCTACAACGCTTCCTGGGCTTTTCTAACTTTTATCGTTGTTTCATTAAGGGGTTCAGCTCGGTGGCTGCGCCCCTTACGGACCTTCTCAGGGCCTCAGGCTCCAAGCTGTGGTGGACACCCTCTGCTGTTTCTGCATTACAGCTACTAAAGCACCTGTTCTGCTCAGCCCCGATTCTGTGCCAACCCGACCCTTCGTTACCCTTTATAGTAGAAACCGATGCCTCAGAAGTGGGGGTTGGAGCCGTCCTGTCCCAAGAGGACCCCAAGTCAGTTAAGACCCATCCTTGTGCTTACTTTTCCCGGAAACTCTCCCCTTTTGGCTATCAAACTAGCCCTGGAAGAGTGGAGACACTGGCTGGAGGGTGCTCTCCATCCTTTTCTGGTACTTACGGACCATCGCAACCTGGAGTATCTTCGCAAAGCCAAACGACTTAATGCTCGTCAAGCCCGGTGGGCGTTGTTCTTCACCTGTTTTGAGTTTCAGGTCAAATATATCCCGGGGTTCAAGAATGTCAAGGCGGACGCTCTCTCGCGTCATTCCGAAGGCCCCAAGGTCCCTGATGAACCGGTCAGTATCCTACCTCCCTCTTGTTTTGCCGGTCCAGTTACCTGGGATCTGGAAGAAAAGTTGGACCGTCTGGCACAACGACACCCTGCTCCGGCTGAGTGCCCTCCGGATCGGAGGTACGTTTCTTCACAGCTCCGGAATCAAGTTTTCCAATGGGTCCACACCTCCCTCGGTTCAGGTCATCCCGGAACGGCTGCAACCTCCCGCCTTGTCGCTCGTCGCTACTGGTGGCCCGGGTGGCGACGGGAGGTACATTGCTATGTTCAATCTTGTCTAGTTTGTGCCCAGAGCAAAGCTCCCTCAACTCCACCCTCTGGCCTCCTTCACCCGCTCCCCACTCCCACACGTCCATGGTCCCATATAGCGATGGACTTTGTGACCGACTTACCCTCATCGCGGGGCTGCACTATCGTTCTGACCCTTGTAGACCGCTTCTCGAAAATGTGTTGATTGATCCCGTTGTCCAAGCTACCCACGGCCTCAGAGGTAACAGACCTTCTGTTCTGCTGGGTTTTCTGCTATTACGGACTCCCAGAAGATCTGGTGTCAGACCGAGGACCCCAGTTTACTGCCCGCGTATTCCGAGCCTTGTGCACCCATCTGAATGTGTCCCTGAGTCTAACTTCAGCATATCATTCCCAGTCGAACGGGCTCGCGGAGAGAACCAACCTCGAGGTGGGGAAAATGCTGCGACTGATGTGTTCTGCGCAACCTTCGGAATGGTCCCGCTATCTGCCCTGGGCAGAGTATGCTCGGAACTCCCTAGTCCAGCAGGCCACCTCCCTTTCTCCCTTTCAATGCGTCCTTGGGTACCAACCTCCACTCTTCCCGTGGGATTCCTGACCCACGGAGGTCCCATCGGTGGAGGATTGGTATCGACGCAGCAAACAGGTATGGCGACTGGCGCACCTCCAACTCCATGACCAGGCTGTCTCCCACAAGACCCAGGCTGACTGAAGACGCCGGCCCGGCCCTGTTTTCCGCCCCGGGGATTGGGTCTGGCTGTCTACCCAGAACCTGGTCGTAAGTTGCACCCGAAGTTCATTGGCCCGTTCCGCATCCTCCGACAGTTGGGACCGGTGACTTACCGTCTGCAGTTGCCGCGTATCTATCGCATTATTACCCTCTCTTCATGTCTCCCTCTTGAAATCAGTGCGCTACAGCTTGGCGCATCCCCCTCCTGATCACGATGCACCACCTCCTCCCATTCCCCTGGACAACGGGGAGGCGTTCGCTGTGCGGGCGCTCCTTGATTCCCGTTGTCGAGGAAGGGGTCTGCAGTACTTGGTCGATTACGGGGAGGGTTACGGCCCCGAAGAACGAACCTGGGTACCAGCCTCGGATATCTTGGATCCTGCCCTGATCGTCCAGTTCCACTAAGACCACCCAGACCGGCTGGGTCCCCGTCCCAGGGGTTGTCCAAGACGAGTACCTGGGCCTCCAGGAGGCGGCTGTCGGGGAGGGGGGGGGGGTTATGTCACGCCCCGCCAGAGAGAGCTGTATTCGTACTAAATGGTCATAAATTACTCGTGTTCTCTACTGTGAACACCCGTGTAAAATAATCATTAAACTCATTCACTATATCAAGTTCATTTTCAATTGTAAGGCACGTGCGTGTAATTGGACCCTTGAAATGACATGAAAAGACAAAGTACAATAATAATACTGTAAGCAGTCACATACAATAAGCACCAATAAACATGTACAAACAGTTGTATAAACACCAAATGTAATAAGTGCGTTATTTTAATGATCATATATAGTTATTAAATTTATATATATATATATAATTTAATAACTTACTGCCTTCATAAATCGGCAATAGATGCATTTATTTTACCCTATTCATCAGCGTAACTGCATTTCTGCAGTAAACGCTGCAATGGCTCTTGGGATCGGTTCGCAAACCTTTCGTTTGAGTCACCGACCGAGTGTCCGAAAACCCTTAAGTTTGATTCATTCATCGAACAGGCTCTTGGGTTTTTTGGAGTCAGTGAGTTAGAGACCCAGGTACTCGGCTGTTCAGGTATTCTCGGCACCAGAAGGAAGTCTACGAATGCAAAAGTAACGAATGTAAGTGACGACCAAAAGAATGAACGTAAAAGTGATAAGACAAGCGCAGACGGAACATGAAAAATAAATCAGAAATCGCGGGGGATGCTTTTGGATGTTGAATAGCCAAAGATCAGTTTTAAAAACGTTTTAAAATAATTTTAAAAATCGATTCGTTCAGACTTACGAATCGGTTTGACCTGTTCACTAAAAAAACCAAGTTAAAAAGAATGATTCATTCGTGAATTGGCCATCAGTAACTCTAATCCATCTGGCGCGACACGCAAGAAATCCTATGGCAAATCTATATTATTCCATTAGAAACCTAAAATTAGCTATATCAATAACATTGGGGTAGTTTGCAAGCTCTAAATCTTTTTACAAGGTAATCAAACTATTTCATACACGTAAATATGTCTGCAGACTTGTCTTGAATTGAAAATCGCACGCCAGTCAACTAACCAAAGTTGGCAACCCGTTCACATCTTGAAATAAGTAATTTCTGCTTGAATGTGGATTTGGCTGCTCAGTTATTTAGATGCCAGGCTACAGTTTAAGCTAAAATTAAAATACAATTCAGATTGTTTTCTTTTTTGGAGCGAGCGGTGAGCGATTTCATTGGAGCAGGCTGAAAAGGAGGGGAGCGATATTGAGCAGAGCGTCTTGTAGTGGTTGCGACCAGGGGAGTGCTTCGTGCCCCCGTGCTAAGGCAAGGCAAGAGTGGCAGCTCACAGATGCTCAATGGCGATTTGTTGGAAATAGCTGCCCCCCTGTATTATAAGCACAAAGCATTCCACATGCATAGCTGAAACTGTGTACTCTTACTTGGAGGATGATTTCGAGCATTTTAATTTTTTACCTGTTGGAGAAAAATGTACAGGGATTAGGAGGAGGAGGCATGGGGTGCAAATAAATGGAGAACAAAGAAGAATGGATAACAGCTTAAGAAAAAGAATGCTCTCAAAATTTGGGGCCATATTTACATATTTACTTTTTGCAATTTTCTGACTAGCTCAATTTGAGATAGGTATATTTTTTGGATAATTAATACAGTTCACAGTTTTTAGGTTGCCAGGTTGACACCAATACTCAAATATTTATGACCTTTAGTTACTTAAGTAAATAACTAATACTGTCTTATCCTTCATTTTGTCATTTCGTCACACCCCATTTCATAATTAATCCAAATGTAATACTGGACCCAATTATACAGACCATCAACTGCTGCTTCCCGGTTGAAACTGATGGTGATATACTTACTCAGAGCGATAAGGATTCCAGACACGAACATGACCACAGCCAGAATAACTCCAGTAGTCCTCAGTGTGTCATAGTCTAAGGAATACCACA
Source organism: Mormyrops attenuatus (assembly GCA_026777985.1). NCBI lineage: Eukaryota > Metazoa > Chordata > Actinopteri > Osteoglossiformes > Mormyridae > Mormyrops > Mormyrops attenuatus. The sequence continues at coordinate 21,887,387 of JAODKC010000137.1, read as the reverse complement.
AGCCAATCAGCTCTAAACAGCAGCTGCTTGGTTGTCTAATATTTACATGCTGTTGTATTGATTAAGGTGTTCAATGGCAAATTACAAAAATTCTCAATTTCTTCACTAAATTTACAGTATTTTGCTGAAATACATATCCCAGAATATGTACAATTATGTTTATTCTATGTAAAAATAAGTAAGATGTGGTAGATGTGGAGTTAATGCAGGAGTGGTTCATGATACTTACCGTAATAGAAGTCACTGTTCTCTGGATATTGTTGGTCTGGGAGGGAAAAAATAAATGAAATATGTGTGTGTGTGTATATATGTATATATATATATATATATATATATATATATATACACACATACATACATACACACACACATGCATATATGCATACAATGAGATTTCCTACATTTGTATGCTACTCACTTAACATTTACTAAAAATACAAAACACACTCAATATTCTTTGCTAACAAATAAAATTACAGTATGTTAACCATTTGAGTACCTTTAATAGCAAAAAAATGTTCTTCTATTTCAAAGTAACTTCCGTTAGCAGTTATAAGAACAGAGAAAATTCAAGGCATTCTTTCTACAAGGGACATTAACTATTGCATGTAAAGTTAAAGAAGGCCTAGAATTTGACTATGCCATCACCACACAACCAGTTGCTAGGATGTCAGACATGCACTTGTGACCGACTATGCCAGATTGTGACCTAGCACAATCAGTCAGATGGAATACCTTTCACAAAGGCAATCTAAAAGATCACGCAAATTCGTTATGCCAACGAGGTGATTTCCCCACAAAAGGCAAAAGTTTATTAGACAGTGTAAAAGGGCAGGTTAAAACAGTTACATGACCACACCGATCAGCACAGTCAATCCCTCCCCTACACACACGTAAACATGAAAAATATAATACAAATACATTAAAAGCCAATTAGGCCATTAAAACAAATATACAGGAGCAGCACTGGACTTCGCCATGGCTGGCTGGAAAGAGGGCACCTTCTAAGCACTACACACCACTCGTGAACAGACTTCTAGCAGAAGTCAAGTGCAACCTCAAGACCACCCTACACCTCCTACAACTCAGCCTGCTGCCCACTTCACCCCCGCTGCTCCCGTACAATAACACAAAATAATAAACAAAAATAAAAGAAACAATCGACTGAAGGGGCAATATAACGGATCGCGAACCTCCCAGTTATACGTTCGAAGGGTTGCCGAAAAAATTAAAAAAAAATTCATGTAGACAAAACAGTAGACAAAGCAGCAGAATCGCCAGGGATGGCACGATGGAAACCAAGGGAGCAACAGTCTTTCCACTGCCATATGCAGCCACACCTGCGAAACATACCAAACGAGAGAATAGCATTACACACCGGAGTAAGCAATAAATGGCAGTATACGCTCACTCATACCCACCAACACGCTGAAACCACTGCCCTGAAAGCAGAGGGAAGGGAACACTGTAAGCTCCACAGGCTTGCTCACTAGGAGGAAAACAGCAGGCCGGAGACCAGAATTAAGTTATAATGGCAACCCAGCCAGGGTTTGTGGGATACAATAAACAACCTACCTCAGCAAACACTGAATCCACCAAATGGAGGCACCCGATGACCGATATACCCTCAATGTGGCACAAGCTAGGCATGCCCAATGACGGACACTGAAATAAACCTCATTGAAATAATTAGGTATGCACCTTTGTATGAACAGCAAAACCCACCACTTCTACCTGTCACACACTGTTACATACTGTTTCCATGTTACAAAGGAAACTTGTTTTTGACTTTACAATGCTTAACTATACAGTGATCCCCCGCTATATCGCGGATTTTTCCCCGACGCATCACAGTTCTCTGCGATGTGTGTTTATATATATACATATACATTACATATTATTATTATGTTACTCATATCCTTAGCTCGACATCCACATATCATATGTGTTTACAAAGTGTGTTTTAATAAGTTTACATGTGTTTAAAGCATGTGGGAGGGGTATTTTAAGGCTTAAACTATAAAAATGTTTATTTACATGGTCTTTCTATATCGCGAATTTACACCTATCGCTGATTGGTCTGGAACATAACTTCTGCGATAGGCAGGGGATCTCTGTAATTAAAAAATCTGCAGTTTTTGGACAAGACCCACCATGAGAGTCAGACCAATCACCTCTGAAACCATTGTAGTTTGAACTACTGTGGTTCAAACTAAAGTGGTTCAAACTACTGTGGTACGAAGGTTTTGGGAAACAGTCATACTTCGGATATTAGTTATTTTGAACTAACATAGTACAATGCATTGTTAATGATAACATCTGTTGTTGTTTAGGAAATGCACCCCAGGTTGGGGAGCACACACTGGTACAGTGTGTTGCTGCACTCACCACATGACGAAACACCTCAAGATCCTGGTTGGCGACCCCCTCCAGGCTAGCACGCAGTTCAGTTCCACCCTCTGCAAATGGCCGTCTATCTACTGTAGCCAGGTGTTACGTGGGCATCCCCTAAGCCTGGTCACAAATGAGGATCCCACGAGCCGAATAACCCTCAGGGAGTCATGCCACATGGCCGTAGTGCTGTAACTGATGCTCCCTTACAATGCAGGTAATGTGTCTCGTTCAGGACTCCTTGAGCATTCAACATTAAGTTAAACCAGCGGAACTGAAGTGTTCTCCGAAGAGACAGTACTAAAGGAGTTCAGTCTTCATCTCAGGTCACTGGATAGCATCCATATCTCACAGCCATACAGCAACACAGGGAGCACCAGGACTCTAAAGACTTGGACTTTTGTCCTCTTACATCTACTGACTTTATAGGAAGTCACTAGAGACAGGAATGTCACTGCCGAGTTAAGTGGACCTCGCGGTCGACATTCTCTCCTCAGACAGACTGTAATGGCCATATTGAATGTTGTATTTGGGTTTTTATTTTTGGTATTGCTCATGGTGTGAAGGTCACGTGATTGCATGGGTGTCGGCATTAGGTTGTAAAAGGAACCACCTGTGAAGGGGAGCCAGAGGCAGGTGGGGAGAGCACATTTTTGTTGACCGCATTTTGTATCAGAGTTTTCTGTAATGTTTTAATGTCGCTGATACCTGACATTACGTGGTTTGAGCCATATGATGTAGTGTTTTATCTTAAATGGACCAAAGGACAGTCTGTATCTGCAAATAAAGGAAACTGAGATAATTGGAATGTCAGCCTGGTATCTCCCGCACTTGGCCTTGTTGGTATGTTAGTAGCCAACATTAGTGTCAACAAAAGGTGCTGTTGTCGGAAGAAAGCGGAGCTGTTTTTTCACGTTTTTCTGTGGATTAAGCCGATATATGGCCGAAGATGAGATTTGGAGTTACCGGAAAACTTGGACTATTTCGGCCACATGTATGAGCTACTTTAAACAATAACGTTAGTGCCAGATTGGTAGGCATGTAAAGTTCCACTGCAATTCCAGCTGTGTATTATTGGATGGAACACAGTATTGATGGTTTGTGGAGAAGGCAACATGCTGAAAGTCCGCTGAATTGGATGATAAACTGCTTCTGGTGTTGAACGTGAACAAGCCTGTGGAAGAAATTAAGTTATTGAGCTCATTATTTGGCAAAGTTTGGACTGTCAATTACAAGGCAATATGAGTGAAACAGCCAAATCAACTGAAAATAATGCACTTGATGGAGCGATTACAAAACGGAGAACAAAACTTACCGGAAAGGCATTGGCATGTAAAATTGAAAATCTTCAAAAGGATTGTAAAATACATGTAAATAAAATTAAAGGTTTAATTCCTGCAATGAAGGATCTTATGAAACGTAATGAAAAGGCACCGCAAGTGAGAATGCAGTTGCAAACTCTTAGTCAACATTATGATATTGCTGTCAAGTTACATGGTTTGTTACTTCCGTTGTTGTCGGATGAGGATAAAACTACTCAGAATGAATGGTTTCTAAATAAAGAAAGTTATGCTCGTGTATTTAAAGTGGATGTTATAATATGGTTAAATGAAGATGTAAGGAATTTAAACCCTTTTGGAATATCGAGTGATTCTGTTAGAAATACTTGTGTAGTAACTGACGAGGATGTGTCAGATTTCGAAGGGAGAATAATATCGCAGGTAGATCAACAGGGTAATGCTTTGCAGACACAAATAGAGGCAATTATAATGCAAGGAGATCTGCAGAATGATGTGCAACCTAACGATAGTATATCGAATGTACCAAGTAGGTTAACTGCACATAGTTCACAAAGGTCTTCTATATCAAGTGCCTCGTCTGCTCGCATTAAGGCTGAGGCTGATCTAGCAGCGTTAATGGTACGGCAAAAACTCATGCAGGAAAAGCATGCACTTGAGGAGGAAGAGGAACAGATTAGAAAACGGAAGGAGAGATGTAAGATGAGGATGTATGGATGAGGAGATTGCGGCGCATATGGCAAAAGTAAGCGTGTTGAAGTCTGCAAGTTTGATTAGCGCTAGAAGCACTGCAAAATTACCTAAGGATAAGGAGATATATTTTGATGAAATTCAAGGAAAATGTATAAATGCAAATGCTGCTTCATTAGTTTCTCAGGTATTGGAACCACCTAAAATGGACGTGCAGGCCATAAACAGTAGCGGTGATTTAGTTAAAAGGCCTAAAGTTAGAATGGTCACTCATGATACAGAAGTTAACTTTGCTAACCTAGAGTATAACAGGGGTGAGTCTCAGCCTTGCACCGGCATCTGTCATGGGCCGCAAAGTAGGATTATAGGTAACAATGAAAATCCTTTAGGCTATAGGGGCCAAGGTACTGTTTTTGATATTATGAATAAGCAAAATGAAATAACAACTTTACTGATGCAACAACAGCAATTAACATCTTTGCCTAAAAGAGATATTCAAGTTTTTGATGGTGATCCATTGCAATATCACTGTTTTATGAGGGCCTTTGAAAATGGTGTTGAAAGTAAGTCAGATAGCTACAGCGATTGTTTGTATTTTCTTGAGCAATTCACTAGAGGGCGCTCGAGAGAACTTGTGAGAAGTTGTTTGCATGCCGATCCAGAGAAGGGCTATACACTAGCAAAGGCTTTGTTACAAGAACATTTTGGTAATGAGCAACGAATTGCATCAGCCTATATGGAGAAAGCTCCAATTAAGTCTGAGGATGTAAAGGCACTGCATTATTATAGTTTATTCCTTAGGGGTTGCTGTAATGTGATGAATGAGGTACAGTATATGTATGAACTGGATATGCTTGCTAATATGCTTACAGTTGTGAAGAGGTTACCCTATAAGCTGAGGGATCGTTGGAGAACAGTAGCTTGTGAAATTCAAGAGAGGCAACATCAAAGGGCTGGATTTAGTGACATCATTAAATTCATCGAAAGGCAGGTAAAAATTGTAACAGATCCTGTCTTTGGGAATATTCAGGATACTGTATCATTTATAAGTAAAGGTGTGAACCAAACAACTTTAAAACCTGCATCCAGATCCAAGAAAAGTAGTTTTGCTACATCAGTGAATATGGTGGAAGGTAGGAATACTGAAAGGCAGGAATGGGCACTAAATACTGTTCCACCGGCGAAGGCCTGTCTATTTTGTGGAAATGGACACATATTGGAGTCATGCCCTCAGTTCACGAAAAGGCCTCATAAGGAAAAGATTGATTTTTTAAAGGAAAACAGTGTTTGCTTTGCTTGTTTGTGCACAGGACATATCAGTAGGGATTGTAGAAAGCGTTTGTCTTGCTCATGTGTAGTTTGTCTTGCTATGTGTAGTATGGAACACCCTACAATGCTTCATATACAATTGAAGGAAAGGCGAGGTGAATTGGAGAATGTAGAGTCAGATATTGCATTGAGTAGAACTATAGTGTCTAGTGGTTTAACTGGGGCTGGCGGTCAGGACTGTAAACTTCATATAGTACCGGTGCAGATTAAGTCAAAGAAAAGTAATGCAACAGTGATCACTTGCGCTTTCCTGGATTCAGGTAGCACTGCTGTATTTTGTACTGTGAATTTGTTGAACAAGCTTAATATTACAGGAAAAAGGAAGCGTATTCTTTTACATACTATGGGTCAAGAAAAGGTGGTGAACAGTTATATGGTCACTGGAATAGAGGTGGCCGGTTTGGACAGCGAGCAGTTTTATTAGCTGCCCTGTACTTATACACAAGAGAGTATACCTGTTAATAAAAGTAATATTCCACATCAGAAGGATCTTGACAGATAGGCTTATTTAAGTCATGTTGTTTTGCCGGATATTGATACAGGAATTGAACTGTTAATAGGTACAAATGTGCCAAAGGCTCTGGAACCTCTGGAAGTGATTCGGAGTGTTGATGATGAACCTTATGCCATCAGGACCATACTCGGATGGATTGTTAATGGACCTTTGGGAGGAAATGGTGATCAAGAATATGATGTTGCAGCAGTCAGTAGGATTTCGGTTGTGAATCTGGATGAACTTTGGCATCAGCAGTTTAAGACAGATTTCCCGGAGTGCAGTCAAGATGAACAACCTGGCATGTCAAGAGAAGATCAAATGTTTATGAAGTTAGTCAGAGATTCTGCTAAACTTGTGAATGGTCATTACCAGATCGCATTGCCTTTAAGAGTACAGGAAGTTAATATGGCAAACAACAGAAAGGTTGCAGAACAGCGTGCGGTAAATCTGCAAAGGAGAATCAAGAAGGATTTGTCATTTCAACAGCAGTATATAGGGTTTATGAATGACATGGTCTGTAAAGGATTTGCAGAGCAAGTTCCAGCAGAGGAGTTGACTCGTGATGATGTGAGATTGTGGTATATCCCACACCATGGTGTTTACCAGCTTCGAAAGGGGACTATTCCTGTAGTTTTCGATTGTGGGGCATCCTTTTAGTCCACGTCTCTTAATGCTCAGCTACTGCAGGGACCAGATCTTACTAGTTCATTGATTGGTGTAATGACCAGATTTAAGAAAGAGTCACTGGTGATTATGGCTGACATAGAATCTATGTTCCATCAAGTAAGGGCACCTCCTGAAGATGTGGATTTGCTGAGGTTTCTTTGGTGGCTGGAAGGTGGCCTTACACATAAATTAGTGGACTTCAAAAAGAAAGTACATCTGTTTGGTGCAACTTCGTCTCCAAGCTGTGCCAGTTTTGCATTGAGAAAGTGTACCGAGGATAATGTAGATCAGTTCGGCCAGGATATAATTGTTAAAGTCTTACATTGCTTTTATGTTGATGATTGTCTTGTGGCAACAACAAGTGAGGAAGAACCCTTGAAACTGTATTTTGAGTTGGTGTCCCTATGTTCTAAAGGTGGGTTTAAACTGACAAAATGGATGAGTAATCAACGTGCTGTAATGGATCGGATACCAGAAGAGCAAAGGGCAAAGACTATGAAGGACTTGAATTTAGACCATGATGTGGTTCCTGTCGAGAGGGTGTTAGGGGTGCAGTGGTGCATTCAGTCTGATGCATTTAAGTTTAAAATCATGGTGCCAGAAAGACCTCTGACAAGAAGGGGCATCCTCTCCATTGTGAATTCCATTTATGATCCATTAGGAATACTGAGTCCCATCGTCCTTATTGCAAAAATCATACTATAACAATTGTGTAGGAAAGGACTTGGATGGGACGATCCAGTACCACCATCAGCAGCACAGGAATGGATGTTGCGGTTAGAGGAGCTCAGCCAATTGGAACAGTTTCATGTCACAAGATGCCTGAAACCACCAGACTTTGGACAAGTAATTATGGCACAGTCACATCATTTTACAGATGCAAGTGAAGACGGTTACAGTGTTGTGACCTATCTGCTCTTGCAAAATGTACATTTACAGCTGCACAGTGCCTTCATCATGGGCAAGTCTAGGGTAGCCCCACTGAAATCGATCACCATTCCACGAATGGAGCGTACCGCTGCTGCTATGGCAAGCCGTATGGACACATTTTGGAAAGGGGAGCTGCATATGCAGCTTCAGCCATCAGTGTTTTGGAGTGATAGTACATCGGTACTAAAGTATATCAAGAATGAAACCTCGAGGTTTCGTACCTTTGTTGCTAACAGGGTATTTGAAATTCTAAAGGTGTCTTTGGTATCTCAGTGGAGGTATGTGAATACCACTAGTAATCCAGCAGATTTGGCCTCTAG
>JAODKC010000137.1:21851633-21879167 GCA_026777985.1 Mormyrops attenuatus | reverse complement strand
TAGAGATGGAGCTAGGTTGAGTCTGACTTTTTCGGGAAAGTCTGCCTTTCTTTAGCTACTTTCATGGAATACCCCCCAGAACAATGTAATGGCTTAACGTTGCCATTACATGACGAAATTAAGATAATGATAATATATAATAAATAAATGATGAGTAAGCAAGTTATTTATACTTGCTCATGGAAACACCAAAAATTTTTGTCCACTTCAAAGTCAGCTATGATGTTTGAAAAAACATATAATTCACAATATCCTCATAACTTCCAGCAGGAGGCTCACAACCATCAAAGTCTTTTGCTTTCAATGTATACAGTCACATCTAATAATGTCTGTTTTGTCTTTGTAACTTTTGCTTGCATCTGGTACCTAAAGATATACTTGTGGATTAACTATAGTTACGATTGTCGGCCGATTGACAGGCTCCATGGCTTTTATCAATGACAGTGACAGATTTTCTCAGTTCCAGCTGCCCAAACATCAACAGTAAACACCTCACTTCCAAAATTTAGTACTTTCAAGGCTTGTAAATCCAGACGTCAATAATGTGCCCTAGACAGGTGGGCAAGAATTCATACATAGGAGACAATGGAGGACTGTTGAGAAGTTCATTGGATGAAAGAAATCACGGAATTGATATCTGCCATGAACCATTAAACACGAGTTTAATAAAAAAACTACAAAAGTCTTTCCTGAAATGTATAAATTCTACTGAATAACGTCTAAGAAGCTCAAAACATCGTTCATCAGCAGCCTAAAATCAGTTGATGTTTACACTGAATTAAACATTCTTTAGTTTAGATTGTTATTGATTAAGTGGAACCCTGTACTTGGTTTCGACATTTAAAACCACTACTTGAGTCATTTTTGTTGTTTCTCATTGTACTCTGTTGCAAGGTTCACATTATTTAGTAATCATTCAATGGCAATAAAAGGTCTGTAAGCAGTGTAGCAGATTTCATATTCAATCGCTAAAATATATTTTGCTTGTTGTGCAACCTTATTGCTATTTTGTTTGCTGCCTCCATAGCATTCAACTAAAACAAAAGTCTTGGCTAGATAAGTTTACAATGTGAATTTTTACAATTTCTTATCACCTCTGAAAAAAGGTCTGAAAAGTGTATTGTAGCACTGGCGGGGCGCATGTCCCAGCATGTCCCGCGTGCGTTTGTAAATAGCCCTTGTTGTATTGTTATCATTAATGTTAATGATAATTCCTTATTGTTGCGCGTGTGTTTACCTGTGTCTTGTGTGTACCCGGTCTGATCCTCGTGTATAATTAGCTTCCGTAAATCCCCCACCGTGTATGCGTCTTACAGTTTGGCGTCTGACAACCCTGTGTTTCCCTATTGTATGTGGTTGGGTTTTGGTGCTTGTTGGGTGCCTGATGTAGTCTTTATAAGGACTACTAATAAAGAGCGTGTTTCCCCGGCAAGCGAGTTTTTCTCTGCTTCCCGCGATGCCTTGGTCCGCCCGTCGCCACAGTATGTTTAAAGCTGATTTTAACAAAAGATAGAATAATGGCATTTTACATGGTCTCAGATTATTGGTGCAGAGTTTGTACTGAATAAAAGCATTTGTAGTACTTTGGGATAAACATTTTTAGATAGGTGAAATATTTAAAAATGTCAAGGCATGTCAGACTACCTTGAAAATGGCTGAGAGGCCTCAGACTACAGAGGGTAAAGTTATCCCATCTTAACATGATTTTTTAAATTACCTTTGGTGAAAAAAAAGTTCAAGGTAACTACTACTATAAGAAAAAGCTTTTGTAATTCCTGTATGTTGATAGATAAAACAAAAAAACAAAAAAACAAAACATAGCATAAATAAAATCTTTGCTAACAAAGTTGCTGACTGTGAGGTATGCATAAGAGAAAGGTGGATTGTACTCAAGTGCTGATATGTGGAATCAACAAAGAAAAGGTCACAGATCAAAGCAGGGTGAGGTGAGTAGCAAATGGAATATATGATGCTAAGCTAGACAATAAACCTGAACAGAGATGCAATCCATCACTAAGCCAAGTAGGACCTGAAAACCAAGAATCCAGTATCATAAATTAAAAACCAAGACCAAGATATCAGTAGTATTGTCATATAGTCATAGTGATACACCAAGATTTTTCCAACCTTTTTTAAACCATGTCAGGTGAGGGGTAAATGTACTGCAACTGCTCTATGGATCCCCAGGTGGCTGCCCATCACAGTTTTAAAAGCCCTGTTTTAGAAAAAAAATGGAACCTGTCCATACAATCAATCAAAGACACTGAAGGCCATTTTGTATTTTTGTATACTACCTTCATACACATTTCTGACAAATTTGCTAAAGCATTTCTAAAGCATTATTTACCTACAGGTATAGAACCAGGGGAGTTTCTAGCTATTGAAAAGATCAGGGGGCTAAGTCAAGTTTACCTGGGGCTTGTCTTTTTGTTTTTTGCTTATTGTTTGACGGAAGATTGGCATTGGGGCTCAAATACTCAGGGTAAGGCTTAAAATACTTGGGGTTATAGCCCTGAGTGATTGACCTAACTAGGCCCATCTACGGAACTAATTATTTTTATCATAGAAAGTCAGATTAAGGATTATTTTCAATTGTGGAAAGGTCTGTTTGTTACATTTACCAGAAATTACTTATGTGTTCATCTTTTAATCACTATATTTCATTCATAATTTTGTGCACCATGATTCCATATTATCCAGCATACTTGTTTTATATGAATCAATTTTATTTACTGCTCATTCAGTCAGGATCTTATGCATGATAAGACTCTTCTGTAATATTCATATGATAAACGATCACCTAGGAATTGAGTAATGAGTATCACTGATTGAAAGTGTGGTATAGACCTCTAGGCAATCCTTTATGAATGTTGATAAGGCAAGTGGCACTCCTACAATGTTTGCAACTGAACAATTTAAGAGAAGAGGGTGTATGTGTGAGTATAGGAGGGAAAGTCCAAGAACATTAGAAATGGGGAGGGAATATTTTAGAAGGTGGGCAAATGTACTTAGGCCCAGATGGAGTTACATATACACTTGTAGGTGTATTTATTTTGTATAACACAAAGAAATGTTGGATTATTTAAGCATGACGTGCTGGGCATTTCATTTCATTTGCCAATAGTCTCTTTAGGAGAGACCAATTTAATCCTATGCTGAATTTTTCAAATTCTCTCATTTCAGACATGGCAGGTCACTTTTTACTATATTGCTTTATGTCTCTGCTTCTTTGTGGTAAGTGAAATAATAGTTTTCTGATTTATAGCATTAAATAATAATATTAATGATGTAGTACTAAACTATTTTCATATCTTGTTTTGATATTTAGGAAATTCGATTTTCAGTATTTTCTGTATTAAAATTCTTACCAATAACATGCAAACCTATAAAAACTTTTGTTACTATAATTTTCATTTTTTCCCTCAAAATGCTGTATAATCATTCAGTGACTCCTTCAGTGATCCCTTCTTTAATGCTGGCAGGTTTTTAAAAAGCTGGTATTTTATCGATATTCTATGTATTGTGTATTATGTAAAGTCTAAAGGGGTAAAGTTGAACATTCAGTGGAACAATCTTGTTTTCACTGCTGATTACCTGGGGTCATGCCCAAAAACCATGCACAAATTGAAGCAGAACTTGAGAAAGCATGCTATATTAGCATGCTTAGTATGATACAAATTATAAACAAAGTATAACTACAATAAAGAACTCTCATAACAAGAATGATTTAATTTAGCTTTTGTACATCTTCAACTGCATTAGTGGTAAAACCCACATTATTTACTATTTACGAATTATTAAAACTGCTCTTTTCTACCATCCTGTTTAGGCAGGTTGCACAAGACATTTTTTCAAATAACATTTTTTCCCTTTCTTGTTGCCTCAAGGTGTGTTGTGGACAATGGTCAAGTGTACCAAAGCTTCGTGTAGTCATGGTCATATATCTTAAATCTTAATAAAACTGGGTGTATGGCCATTGTTATTAATATTGAAGTATGTGAATTATGTGACATGCTAAATAAAAAGTATTGATAAGACTGAGGGTGTCATGCCCAGCCCCGGTCACCTTCCTGTGGACCACACCTCCTCATTAACCCCGTGTGAAATCCTCCCGTTTACCAGCTGTTGTTCGTTTCCTGCTCGTCACCCCATGTATTTAGTCCGTGTTCTGGTTAGTCCTGGAGATCTGTCATTGAAGTCTGATTGATGTGTGTTGCTGTCCGCCTCCCGTATGCTCCCCTGACCGCCTGTCTACTCGTAATAAACCCCGTTTTCCCTGTACCCCGGGCTCGCTCGCCTTCTTCACCCGCTCGCAGCCACGAATCGTGACAGAATGACAGATCTCCAGGACTAAACAGAACACGGACTAAATACATGGGGTGACGAGCAGGAAACGAAGAACAGCTGGTAAACGGGAGGATTCCACATGGGGTTAATGAGGAGGTGTGGTCCACAGGAGGGTGACCGAGGCTGGGCGTGACAGAGGGTAAATATATTCTCACTGATATTAAAAGCTTCATAATTAGGACTAGTTTTTTGATTCTTTACATTTACAGCTAATATATTTATAATTTTTTTGCACAAAAATATCAAGTTGATAGTAGAAGTCATGTTGTTTTATAACATGATAGTCTTGCTTAACATACATATCCATTTACTATTTTTTTAACTGCAATGAGTCGGAAACAAACACTTTTTGTATTCAGTTCTCATGGTTTCCTATATTATCCAATAGGGCAATGCCATGCTGTTCCAGCTGGAAAGAAGTTTGCAACAGCTTTCATGCAGAACTACCTACCCAACCTCCAGGGCCAACGCTTCCAGATCCAAATTTCTGCAATGCACATCAACACCAAGGTCACAGTGACAGTTCCCCAGCTTAGCTTTTCTCAAGAACATTCAATTGACACAGAAGGGGTGACGATCACACTCCCAAATAGTGTAGAAATGATTGGCAGCCAAAAGTCAAGCAAGACAGTTTTAATTGAAGCTACCAAGGAAGTGACAGTCACCTCCCTTAACTACAAATTATACACAGCAGACACTTCAATAGTGTACCCAGTGACAGAGTGGGGCACTGAGTATTTTGTCTTCACTCCTATTACGTCTCCTGCTGGTTCTTTCAAAGAAATCTCTGTCACAAACTACCAAGACCAAAACACAGTTGACATCTTCCTTAAAGCACCTATTACATTCCAGGGGAAATTGTACAAACCTGGAAGCCAGATCTCCATTGAACTAGGGCCCTATGAGAGTGCACAGCTTCAGGGGGCCTATGACATTACTGGGTCCCAGGTTGTCTCCAAGCTTCCAGTTGCTGTCTCCACTGGTCACATGTGTGCTTGGAAATTCTCCAAGTGTAATCATGTCTATGAGCAGCTGACTCCAGTTAATCGTTGGGGCAAAAGCTTTCTGGTACCACCCCTGAGTTTTCAGAATCACGATGATAGTATCTTCATTCTAGCTTCGCAACCAACTAAAGTTGTAATAAGATCAGCAGGCCAGTCAAAGAAAATAGACATGAAGCAAGGCCAGTCACAGGAATTTCCACTCTCCATGCCAAATGCCCTTCATATAACTGCCAACAAAGGCATCCAAGTCCTCTTCCTCTTCAATGGGGTCAAGGTGGCTGGAAGTCGCTTGTATGACCCCTTTCTCATGAACATTTTGCCCACTGATCACTTCTGTACTTCTTACACATTGAATGGGCAGAGTGATTTTGAAAACCGGGCCATAATCCTGTTTCTGACAAAAGATCTGAATGGACTGCAGTTTGACAATATCCCTGTGTCCAGAAATATGCACTGGAGAACCATTGAAAAAAGTGAATACTCCTGGGCTGAAGTATCTTTTCCAGCTGGAGCAGGGCGGCACAATGTTACCGTCCCCAAGTCACCCTTTGGCCTCTACAGCATTGGTATCAGTTAACAGAATGGATATGGAGCCCCTGCCCTGTGTAGCCAACCTGGTAGGTCCATAATATGAATTATTAGCTATCAAATGAGTAGGTATTAATCATAGTCATACAGTAATAATAAAGAGATAATATTGTTTTTCTACTGAAAATCCATACCATGAAATGCTAATTGTTTCACTGCTATCTATTTTTGGCCAAAGAAATCTTTGAAGATTTTGGTCTTATAGAAGAATAATATGAATGGATTCATATGTATTGCTTCTGTAATGGGTATGCTAATATATAGATATATATATTAGCATACCCATTTTTGAGCAGTGTGTGTGTGTGTGTATATATATGTATATATGTGTATACATATATATATATATATATACACACACACACTGCTCAAAAAATTAAAGGAACACTTTTTAAACAGAGTATAGCATCAAGTCAGTTAAACTTCTGGGATATTGATCTGGTCAGTTAAGTAGCAGAGGGTGATGTTAATCAGTTTCAGCTGCTTTGGTGTTAATAAAATTAAGAACAGGTGCATTAGAGGGGTAACAATGAGACAACCCCCAAAACAGGAATGGTTTAACAGGTGGAGGCCACTGACATTTTTCCCTCCTCATCTTTTCTGACTGTTTTTTGCATTTGGCTACGGTCAGTGTCACTACTGGTAGCATGAGGTGATAGCTGGACCTTGCAGAGGTTGCACAGGAAGTCCAACTCCTCCAGGATGACAAGTGGGGTGTGCAGTGGTGATGTGGGCAGTGGTGTCTTAATGGTTAGGGAAGCGCACTTGTAATTGAAAGATTACTGGTTCGAATCCCCAACCAGCAAGCCCTCACTGAAGTACCCTGAGCAAGGTACTGCCCCCAAGCACTGCTCCCCAGGTGCTGAATTAGCTGCCCCTGCGATGTCACATTTGGGTTAAATGCAGAGGACACATTTAGTTGCTGTGTGTCAACAATGACCACTGATCACCTAATTCTAATTACAATACGTGCCATTGCCAGAATGTTTGTTGTGTCTCCCAGCACAGTCTCAAGGGCATGGAGGAGATTCCAGGAGACAGTCAGTTACTCTAGGAGAGCTGTGGCCTGTACTACGAAGCGGGGTTACTGGCTTATTGGGGTAACTTGTAGGATTTAAGGTACCACAGTTCAAATGGACTTCATATTCGTTCACTTACATTTTGCCCAGATTACCTTAAATCTGACAAGTTACCCCGATAAGCCAGTAACCCCACTTCGTAGTAGAAGCCACTGGACAGGGCTGTAGAAGGTCCTTAACCCACAGTATGAGCAGGACTGGCATCTGCTCCTTTGTGCAAAAAGGAACAGGATGAGCACTGCCAGAAGTGTACAAAATGACCTCTAGCAGGCCACTGATGTGAACAATCAGAAACAGACCTGATGAGGGTGGCCTGAGGGCCCAATGTCCTCTAGTAGGCCCTGTTCTCACTTCCCAGCATTGCGGCGCTTGATTGGTATTTGCCATAGATTACCAGAATTGGCAGGTCCACCATTGGCACCCTATGCTTTTCACAGATGAGAGCAGGTTCACCCTGAGCACATGTGACAGACATTGTAGATCATTTGGCTAAATGATAGCGTCGTTTGTCCAGTAGAGGCAGCTATACCTCCATGGTAGATGGACATTGAATGATTCAGGAGTAAATTGTGTATGCCTGTATTACTGGCAGGAGTCTGGTTAATAAAGACAGTGCCCATGGCAGCACGAAAATTAAAAAGGTTTGTTCACGCCGCCATCTGTGTGATCGTTGACTCGCACATCTAGGCAACCAGGCAAAATCAACAGATGTGAAAGGGTCTGGAGAAGTCGTGGAGAAAGTTATGCTGTCTGTAACATTGTTCAGCATGACCGGTTTGGTGGTGGGTCAGTGATGTTATGGGGAGGCATATCCATGGAGGGATGCACAGACCTCTGTAAGCTAGACAACGGCACATTGACTGTCATTTTGTATCGGTATAATCTGTATACAGATATATACCGTTTAAGCACTACTTCTCATTTGTGGCTCTTTAAATCGGTTGCACATGCTATACCGTCCAACTTATCTGTGGACATGTTGCTACGGAGTTTTATACGTAAAGCACCGCGCATAATGTGTTATCAACTGATATTGCTAACAATGGCAATTAACCGGGCTAGAATTGGATTTCATGATTAGTCTGATTATTTGTCGGATTTAGTAACTGGCTGAAAGAGGAGTAACAGGGCCATGTTAATGTGGATAAATGTTTAGAGAGAGTTTTTTGTTAACATGAATGTTCAAGATGTTCAATAAACATGTTAAGTGTATATATATTCCCTTTGTTCTTCAGTCTGTTTGCTCATGCAAAATGAAATGCAATTAATATAGATTAAAAATGAATGATATTCAATCGTGATTAATCAAAATTAATCCACAGCAACCCTGTGATTAATCTGATTAAAAATTTTAATCGTTTGACAGCACTAATAATTTCGCATACACAGTAAACCAATTTGTGACACTTCAAAGGCTGTAGTAGTTGCCAGATATGATGAATGACTTACTACAATTGGAAATTCACAGAAATATCCAAGGACAACTGTACAGTAATTCAATACGTTTTTTGGAAAATTACTAAAAATCAACCAAACCAATTCCTATTGTACAGTAATGGTTGTTTTAGTTGCTCCCTACACAAAGTTTTACTTTGTACAAACACAATGTATAGGTCATATTGCAAGGATAATGTAATAATATTTTAGAAATATACAAATTATATGAAAATGTTTTAAGTTTCCATGCATTTGCTTTATTCAACTCATTCTGTAAAAACAGACATATTTTCTGGATATGGCACAGCTATCAGATGCCATCAGTCACCTGAAATGCTTCTTCGAATTTCATTCACTGACTTCCACATTATTGGTCAAGTATGGTAACTAAGCAGGAACTTGTGCCTTGTGTGACTGTCAGTTTTGACAATGCTTCCATATGTTTTCTCATTATTCAACTGCCTGTACCTGTCTGTACTTACTGTTTGGGTTAACTATGTAAATTGCTATGCAATGTTTGTTCTTCCATTTGTACGTATTATGCCAGTGTTTTTCGTGTTACTTTCACTAATGATTGCTCAACTTAATCTATTAAACTGTTCGTTCCTTTGTTTTTGCCTCTTTTGTGTGTTTTGAGTGTGGAATTTGGTGAACTATATGTTTAAGTATAGAATATCAACTGAGTAATCCATATACAGGAAAACATTTTACATACATATATTTTGCAAACTCTAACTTAGTGATGGCCAAATGACGTTTTATTGACTATTTTGACCCCACTACATGACACTCTTGGTTTGCTTTGAGCCCTCTTTTGAACAGAGGGCACCATCTACTGGGGTCAGACAATAGAGCAAATGGTTTAAATGTTTCTCTGCTGCTGAAATACTTGCATATATTCTGAATACCTCCTTAAATAATTGCGCAATTTCCATGTTAGCTTAGAGTTTATGTTTATAGTTTGTTAATATATGTTTATTCTCTGTGCCTATTTGTACTGTAAGAACTGGAGCCACGGTGTCTCGTCTCACTGTGTACATGTATATAGCTGAGATGACAATAAAGTTCACTTTGACCTTTTGACCTTCATGAAGTGTCATAAGACCATTACTACTCTAACTAATGCTGTATATTGGCCACTGTCACACCCGGCTTGTCCGATCCTCCTGTGTGCCACGCCCCCCTCGTTAACCTCGTGTGAAATCCCGATGTCACCAGCTGTTTCTTGTTATGTCTATTAAGTCCTGTGTATTTAAGTCCACATCACAGTATGTTTCCCCAGTCTCGTCATTGAAGTCATTGGAGTCTGTAGTCCGTTTTGTGTGCCTCGCCTTGTTGTTGCTCTACAATGAATCCCTCGTCTCCCTGCTCCTGCTTCCGTGATTCCAGTCGAGACAGAATGACGAGACTCCCAAACTAAATGCCTCAGCTGAGCTAGGCGGAATACTTCGACCTCGGTGACATATTAGCTTCAGCAGCCTGAGGTCCAGAAGGACCCCATGGCCCGCGCCCTGGCTACGCACTTGGGGGACATCCTGAAGAGGATTTCCCCTTCAAAGGATCCGCACCTCGCGGAAGAGGTGCGGGTAAACTAGCGGCCACACAGGAGTGGGGCAGCTGAGGCGAATATGCGGCAGGTAAACCTAGACAGCGGACTCCCCTGTGATCCGCTGTCTGAGCTGCCCGAAGTTCCCCAGTCAGCGGGGAAAAGAAGAAAGCGGAAAAACCAAAGATGGGAGACGCCGGAGGTCTTCCTGGGAGCCACTTCGGTGTCCGCTGCCGACCCTGCTGCATGTCGGGGGGATTCCCTCCCAATTCTTCATCCGGTGGGGTTCGCACCGGACGACACCGCCGCCACTTCGCCCAAGCAGGCACACGAAGCCCGTATCACCGCCAGCTCATTGCTGATGTCAGCAGCTTGCCCCTTTTCAGAGAAGTGCCTGGCCCTTAAAGGTGCTGGGTCTTTGGGGATGCGATCCCGTGGGTACCCAAGATCCCCAAACAGGCGGCGCCCACAGCCCCGGCACAAACCCCACCCGCACCCTCCATGGTTCCCAACCTAGCAGCCAACGCTCCGGCCTTAATGATTCCTGTGCCGGTGGTTGACGTTCTGCCCTCTGCAGTTCCCAACCCGGCGGCTGATGCCCTGGGCCCAGCAGTTTCCGCACCGGCGGCCAACACCCAAGTCCCAGCGGTTTCCACGCTGGCGGCCGACACTCCGCCCCCTGCAGTCCCTGCGCTAGCGGCACCTGTTCCTGCTCCCGAGGTTCCAGTTCCCCTGGTTCCTGCTCCCAAGGTTCCAGTTCCCCCGGTTCCTGCTCCAGAGGTTCCAGCTCCCCCGGTTCCTGCTCCCGAGGTTCCAGTTCCAGTGTCCCCGGATCCCATCACCAAGGAGGACCCTGCCCTAGTTTCTGATCCCCCGGACCCTGATCCCGTGCCCTCGGCCTCTAAGGCCCCAGTCCCTGTCCCCGAGGAGGTCCTTGATTGCCAGACCAATGCTCCTCGTCCCTTAGTTGGTGTCCCCTCTGTCTCCCTCTTCGCCTTCTCTGGTGTCCCCCCCGCCTTCCTCCTCACCCCCTCCATCGTCCCCTCCTTTTTCCTCCTCACCCCCTTTGGCGTCCCCTCTGGCTCCGGCCTCGAGGTTGCCTAGGGTCCCTCCTGCTCTGACCTCGCGTAGCCCCAACGGCTTCCGTGTTTCACCTGCCGGGGTTCTCTCCAGGTCACTGTGTTTTCCCTGGTTTTTTGCCCCCCGGTGTCTGCTCCCCGTGCCTCTGTGTCACCTTTGTTCACTCCTGGTCCCTTTGTTCCTCCCGTTGGTGTTCCCCCTGTGTTTCCTTTCTTAGTGCCCCTGTACCTGTCTGCTTTTCCTGCGCTTTGTCAGTTGTTGTATTGGTTGTTGCCTTTGTGCCTGTTCTGTATATCCATCCTGTTCCCGGTACCCCGTTAATGGTCTTGTTTTTGTTTTCCAGGTATCGTGTCCCTGGTCTCATCCCTTCGCTCCCCTTAGGCGCACCCGGTGTGCGCGCCTTTGGGGGGGGGGGTTCTGTCACGTCCGGCTCGTACGATCCTCCTGGGTGCCACACCCCCCTCATTAACCTCGTGTGAAATCCCGATGTCACCAGCTGTTTCTTGTTATTTCTATTAAGTCCTGTGTATTTAAGTCCACGTCAGAGTATGTTTCCCCAGTTTCGTCATTGAAGTCATTGGTGTCTGTAGTCCATTTGTGTGCCTTGCCTTGTCATTGCTCTACAATAAATCACTCGATCTGATCCCTCGTCTCCCTGCTCCTGCTTCCATGATTTCAGTCGTGACAGCCAGAATCTGGTGATATACTGTATGTCAAAATACAGGGCTTATGATATGATACATTGTGATGTTGTAAGCAAGTTTTTTTTAATCTGATTTTAGTAAAACTGTTATAGTACAAAGAACATACATAAAATCTGAGTTTAAATGGTTTAATTTTTTATGCAATTGGAACGGCTGGATCAACATTTGCTTTTATAACAGTCCCTATAACATCCAACATCATAAAACATGCAATCTGAGCAAAGGAATTCAAATTTGCATATATCAGTAAAACCGTGCATGCAGGATTCGTTAGGTAAACAAATAAACTAAACCAAAAATGTAAATGCTATGTTAAATATACATACATATACACAGACTCTATATGTTTTTAAATCCTGCTTCTGGTCTGTCCACTGTAGTAGCTGGTTAAACTGTTTCAGATGCAGCCATCAGTGAATCCTTACTAATGAGCTAGATTTGCTAATGCTAACGTTTGTGGTGCACCCTTATGCTTACTTTCTCTCTCAGTTTACATTATTACCTTGGAGTGGAGGAATCAAATGGATGATAGATGGAAGATTACAACATTCCTGTGTAGCGGTCAGGTGTTTATTTAAGTCTTAATTTGTATTGTGTATTGTTAATTTGCTTGTGTCTTTGTAGCACATCACAGGACATTGTTTTAGCAGGTGGATATTGTTGTTACTGTACTTATTGTCATTCTTGATATAATTATTATTATTGTTATTATTATTATTTGCATAAATTAAATTAAATTAAACTTCCTTGATGCTATGGGATTCTGAATCACATTTCTGTCTCCAGCTCATTTCTGTGACAAACTACTTTTTTCTAGTTTATCCATTTTGGACATTGATTTTATTTGCCACCATCCTTTACCCTTATTGTTTTGCTTGTAGGCCCACTGTTCTCATTCTGAACAACCATTTGAAGTTTCCCCAAATCAGGCATTTTTACATTGAAGGCCTTCTCTGTTTTAACAAAAACAGTTAGGACAATTGATTAGATATTTTAGCCTGTCCTACTTTGTTTACAGAGTCATCTGGTCACATATACACTTCATGGCTTAATTTGCAAGATCATCTCTGTATTGAATTACTGTTCACTTGACATGAGAGATTTTTGTAAATTCCACTTGTAGTAGGTGAGTCATCACATCTGGCAACTACTACAACCTTTGAAATGGGAGAAATTCATTTGTGTGTTTTTCAGTAATTTTTCAAAAAATCTATTGAATGACTGTACAGTTGTCATTGGATATTTCTGTACAATTCTACTTGTAATAAGTCAGTCATCACATCTGGCAACTACTGCAACCTTTGAAGTGAGAGAAATGCATTTGTGTAGTTTTCAGTAATTTTTCAAAAAATGCATTGAATTACTGTACAGATGTCGTTGGATATTTCTGTGAAATTCCAATTGTAGTAAGTCAGTCATCACCTCTGGCAACTACTACAGCCTTTGAAGTGTCACAAATTGGTTTACTATGTATGTGAAATTATTGTATCTGTTTTAGGATTTAATTTATTATACTTTAAAGGGCAACTGAAATTGTTTGTTCTTCTTCCAAGTGTCTTTTTGGAAGAACTTCACAGATTTTTCTGTTAGAAAATCTTAGCAGAAATGTTCCAGTAGTAATGCTTGGTTCCCCTATATTGAATGCACTTTGTAGACGGTGCCTAGCAAAAGGCTTATCTGTTTCGCGGAAAATGCCGCATCAGTACAATAAAAAATGAACATATCAGTCACTATACTATGTTGTAGTACATTGTTGTAGTGTATATTCCTCCGAAACAGAAAGTGTGACTTTAGTGATTTTTGGTGGTGTCGTTATATAAATAAATATACGGGAGGGAAAGCCGAATATCAAGCGAATATCCAACATAAACCAACTTTACCGCGCTGTTTTTGTTTTTTCATAGTTCTTTCGTCCTTTAATGGGTATATAAAAGCATGACTTACATTACTCTGTCAAACTTTGATGCATAGTTTTTTTTTTCATTGCTCCATCATCTCTTAGGAATTAGACTAACACGTCATAATCCCTTTCATTATACAATACTGTAATAGAATGCAATATAGGCTACTTTATTATTACTGTTTTTAATGCTGGTAATGTCTTACTGTGCGTGATATATCAATTAAACTTCACCATATGCATGTAGTACATGTACACGAAAACCACGCTATATATGGGACCTGCAGATTGTTTCGGCTATCGATGTTAGATTTTTGAATGCATCATCCCCAGGTACGGGGAACCACTGTAGTAAAATCTATTCACGACATACATAATTTTTATTCTTATGTCATGATCAGGGCTGTGTAGTTATTCTAAAGTTAGGAGAATTTATTTAAGATTTTGGGAGGTTATGAAGCTTGTGTAATACTCATTTCCTGTCTTAAGTCACGATAAGAACAGTGCCTTTGGAACTTTTCACCTATAATAGCTTTTTCATAAATCAGGTTCTAATCCTAGTTAGCATTGTTACCAAACTGCTAAGACAGGATCTGCAAGTTCGGAAGGTTCTGTAATGCAGCCCCAGGACAGACAAAATGCGGGAGAATTCAGTCGACTAAGTGAGATCGATCTGATGTGACTGGTTCTAGCTACTTCTCCGCAACAGCACAACACTCACGCATCCACTCTGCGTATGCGTACACGGAAACGTTCATGCAAGCCGCGTACTCTGCACATGCGCACAACGTGTTGGATTTATACTATTCTTAATGATAATAATATATATTATTATTCTGATATTCCCTGCATACGTACCACAGCAGTGAGGTTTGTGTCCGTTTCTCTATGTTGCTTCTCACGCCAGCCAGCTGACCAAAGTTGGCAACCCTGTGAGATGGCTCTCTGAATTTGTAAAACATAGAGAAACATCGCTGCTGTGGTACGTGTGCAGGGAATATCAGAATTATAATTCATATTGTTAATACAAATATAAATACAATACGTCGTGCGCATGTGCAAAGTACGCGGCTTGACCGGAGAACTATGAATGTTTCCGTATACACCCGTACGGAGAGGGGATACGTGAGTGTTGCGAATGTGCGGAGAAGTATGAACCAGCCTTACTTTGCAATGTAACCAATCAGATCAGATATTTTAATAGTTGCTAGTAGCCTATAATTTAAACAGTGATTTAAACAAGCATTTAAATAACAATTTAAATTATAATTCAAATAACCATTTAAATGACATATTTATGTATTGAATATTATCACAACCCCCCCCAACTCTGCCCATGGTTGGATGTTTTATTGATCTGGCCAGATGCAATCCAATATCGAATAGATTCTGCAGTTTTAGTGATGTGAGGTAATTCTAGAAAGGATTCTATTGCAGCCGTAAGAAAGCAGAGAACCTGGAGGAAGGCCGCACAGACAAAAAAGTAAAGGGAGGTTTGAAACCGCAGCCCTAGAGCAGGTGGCAAACAGTAATTGGATCTTGCAAAATGATTTTCAGCACCATGGACAGAAAAGTATAGTTCCAAATAGGCCTACATTTTCTATTTATTTTTATTATAGTTTCAATGTATAGGCCTACATAAGCAAACCATCATGCAATAGCCCTAAAAGTGATTACACCTAAATGCCACTAAAGGAGACTCATTTAAAATGAGAAAAAAGACTTCTGAAAGCAATATTTTTACAGACTTGGCTGATGGATTCTCTAAGCAATTCAATTATAGTAATTGATTGGCTGGCAAGGAAGATCTGATTAATGCGTCGCTTACACTCAGCAGGAATAAAGCCTACGAGGAGGACCCAAAACTGTCTTGTTGGATGTATATGTACTGATGTGTATATATGGCTGTTCGCATAGGAAAAGCATTGAGGTTGAGGATTATAACTTCGCAACCGAACCAATGTGGTGCCCCCTCTGTGCGCGGCAAAGTATCTACCACATATTCAAAAGCCGTTTCATTATAAAATAATAATAACAATAATAATATAGTTATTGTTAAAACAAAAAATAGCCTAATATTTTATTGTTAATGGTTTTCTTTTTTTCCAGAACCACATAATCTCTAAAAGATGTATAACAAACTCGTACATTGTTTAGAAGTGTGTAATTAGTGTAATTTTACTTATAGATTTCGAATATCCTTCACTATACAGTTCGCTGGTAATGCGGCTTTATGTTGCTGAACCCCTAGGTTTCATTATGGCTTACTTAGCACTGTGAAATTCCTCGCCTTCCCCCATTCGAACACACCCTCGACAAGTTCTTATGTACTTCTTATCCATTAAAATTAGAAAGAAAATGATTGTACCCATTCTGAAGTCAATTAGCACAATAAAATAAAGCAGCCAGATAAAAAAAAATCTTTCGTATATAGTTACACGAATCCAGCGAAAGCATTGTAATCATTACATTCCATTAGTTATTTTTTGTCACCTGAAATCCAATTATAAAGTGAGTTTGATTTCATAATGCCAGACTTTAAAACTTTATATGTATCAATGTTAATGGAAAATGCAAGTTCATTATTCTTAATGCACTTTTACAGAGCTTTACTGTTTACACAAAAGCAATAATCAATAACAATAAAATGTACAGAAAATGCTCAAGTTTAGGAATATCCCCCGTAAAAAGAAACAAAAAGCACCCAAAACAAAGGAACCGACAAACCTCTTTCAGTTGACATGACTGCAGTGTATGGAGTTGCCGTTGCTTAACAGCTCCAGTCTCTACTCGTGATCGCGCTGCAGGGGTGTTAATAAAAGGAATTCACGTAGAGCTGGCACCAGAATACGGAAAAACTGCAGTTCAAGATTGCAGCGTACTAGATGGGGCAAGGGGGCGGGGAAGGGGGGTGGGGGGCTCTAAAGATCTGCAATCTGCAGTTCCATTAGCTGAGGAATGCTGACGATAGCAGTGGGAAAAGGTCTTCCCCTGAGATGCACCAAGCGATGCGCATGTCAGGCAATGCGGAGGGTATTTCCTCCGTTTGTGCCTCGGTGCATATATGCTTAAAGAGGAATCCGAAGACAACAGGTTTCCAGCAAGATTTTATCCTCCGTTTTCGCCAATGCGGTACAAGAAGCGAGTTGTATCCATGGTAGCAAAGCTGCTCGGAGGCGCGGCATTCATGGAAGAAAGATGACTAACCAGTTTTACCAAATATTCTCAGTCTGTGGTGTAATGATGCATAGACAGTAACAATTTCATTTTGTGTGTTTTCTTCCATACATTTTAGGATTGCGTTAATTACTGGATACTTCGTTATTCTGTCTTGCCTAGCCAGTTACATTATCATGCTAAAATATGTTTTTCACACTGTGTTTGAAGTACTGAGAAACTGTAACTGAAACAAATATTGAAAATATTGTTTTTTGTTTTATGTAATGTTCCTATAGTATTGTCCAGCGAACTTCCAGTGGATAAGCGTTCGGGAAAAGCATGGATGGAAAATGTTTTATCGATCATCTTTCTTTACATTACTATTAAGAAAAAAATATAACGTTATCAACAATTTTAACTGAACTGAAATACTAAATGTTTGTTTTAAATTATCCCTGTGTATCATAGGTCTTTTTTTAAGCGGCCCGGAGGAATAGCAAGTTGTAAGCAAAAATCTGATAAGAAACTGCATTTCTAAGGCAGTATACATGACAACACAACGCATTTTGAATATGTAAAAGTGCATATGTTTACCCTGTAGTTCTCAACCTTATTACGAATGCAACATAATTGGTATATATTAACAATATGAATTTTAGATTAAAACAGTAAATTCTATTCCTAATATTTTGAAAATAATAATGAATTTTATTTTGGTTAACAGTATGGTAAATTTATATTTTAGTGTAAAACAGTATGGTGAATGTGGATTGATGAGCAACTTAAGGTAAGATGTCAACATACTCGACTTGAGTAACATGCAAAATAATGTAAAGAGCCAAGTCATTTGACTTGAATAAAAATAAATATCATGAATGTATACATTGCTGACACTTCAAATCAAATAGAAAAATGAGGCTTTCAGCAAATGACTGGTGTGGTTATAGTGATCTGACATATTGATGGTAGTATTGTGCATTTCCCAATACCTTCTAATCCCAATTGGTTACTTCTCATTGCTTCCCTGTTCCCATGAAGTCAAGCAGTGATTTGTACTTCAAGATCATCAGACCTACTCTAGGTTTTGAAGATTTGAAGCCTCATTTTTCCTGGTTTTATTAACCCAGGATAAATTATTTCATAAAGCAGGGAATTCTATTATAAAGCAATACACAATTGACTACCTAGAGATTAGGAAACCAAATTGATGAATTGCTCTCTGGCTCAAATGTTGCCTGACTA
The DNA here is from genome assembly GCA_026777985.1 of Mormyrops attenuatus. Lineage (NCBI taxonomy): Eukaryota > Metazoa > Chordata > Actinopteri > Osteoglossiformes > Mormyridae > Mormyrops > Mormyrops attenuatus. The sequence continues at coordinate 21,861,081 of JAODKC010000137.1, read as the reverse complement.
CTGGAGAACTCTTCTGAAATAAATGAGCAACTGATACATACATATAACCAATAACAATGAATAACAAAAAAATAAACAAGTAAGAAAATTAAATAAAAACAAAAAACAACAAAGTAGTTTATACAAAAGGAGCAAAGTATTTTATTGCAGCTCCCATTATGAATTTCTTAAAATTTCGCCCCCCACCAAAAATCAAATTGTTCTCAAAACTTTATACTTTTGATACCTCAGACAGCATAAGGAAGGAAATTACAGAAGTATCTTGCATTCTAAATTAATGTTGCTTAGAAAGGGAAATCCACTTCAACCCTCTGAGGCTGCACTCTAGTGAAAAACTCTGGCTCTGCAGGAAAGCCTGGAACGTGAGATTGAGAAGAATTGAAATTCAATATACAGTGCAAATTATATATAAATAAAATATAAACAAAAATGGTCATAAACGGGTCAAAGGTCAAAATATGCAACCTTTATAATGTTCTACAGTAGCAACTGACTCACCTGATGTATGAGTCAAAAACATGATTATCTTCATCATCCACATCCACCCCCCTTCCCAAATACCATACCGTAATTTAATTAATTATGTAAAGAAATACAACAGAAAGTCTGCCTTTTACAGTAGGTCTAGTAGAAAAAAAGAAGTGAAATGATCTCACTTTTTATGCTTCCTGCTTATGCGTCATTCCCATTCCTAGGAATAAAACAGACCATTAGGTAAAATGTTAAATCCATCTACCTTCCAACTACTTCTCCAGTAAAGGTTTGCTAGGGGGCCTGGAGCCTATACCACAATCACACATACAGAGTCGTATACTATGAGCAAACCAGAGATGTCACTTGACTCAGCTGCATGTCTTTGCACCATGGTAGGAAACAGGAGTATCCAGAAGAGGGCACACTAACCCCAGACACATACAAACGGGAATGGAGGCAAGATCAAAACCCCCCCAATCAGTGGGATGAGAAAAAAAGTTTCAGTGAGTGTTTACATCATTAAAATATGTTTATGAGTGTTTTAAGAAAAGGTGCATTTTTTCTTCATTATTATTACCATTTAGCTTGATAGCACAACCAACATGTTTTATTACTCGATAGCAACTTTTATGAATTACAGTCATATATTTAGCTTGATACGAATTGTTTAGTTGATGTTTTATTAGTTTAATAATGTACCATATTTAGCTAGATAGCAACATGTTTTATTGATCATTATCTAATGAGCGATAAATTAAAAAAAATGATGATTTTTCCTTTCTAATTTCTGTTGTCCAAACAGGAGATGTACAGCTTTCCTATTTGTTTAATTTATTTTCAAAAATACAGTTTTTACACATACTTACATTAAAAAAATTCAGTTATAGTTTCAGCTATAACAAAACATTTGTTCAACAAAATACACTTGTTTTCATTCAGTTATGGGTCATTGTAGCTGATAATACTACTACTGCTACTGCTATTACTACTACTACTAATAATAATAATAATAGTAACAATAATAAGGATTTTGAATACCATATACCATCATGCCGTGAAACCATGCTATTTCTTGACGCTTACCATACTGTGAAAATCTCATACTGTTGCAACCCTACTGCCTATGAACCACCCCACCCTTTAAAATTTCAAATAAAATTGTCATTGTTTCATTTCATAATAATGTCATTTCTTTAATTTCAAAGGCTTTTGCATTGTCTTTTTTTCTCGTCAGCAAGTTAACCCAGCAGAAATGGTGTAAAAGCTAAACAGAGGCCAGTCCTGCATGTACTTATATGTTTTATAAAAGTTTGTAATTTTAATGCTTACCTTTGTTTCTTGGATGAACACCTGCATTTTTTGCCTAAATGGAAAAAAGGAAAAATTCTGAAGACAGGGCAATCAAAAGACACCATATTCAAAACAAATATTTATCTTAAATAATTCTTCATATTTGTATGTAAATGTTAAATTATATTTTTAATTTGAGAATAGATAACCCTGTTTGATTATTTTGATTTGTGCTTATTTTTTTAATTGGCATGAACATCCTTTTGCAAAGTTTACTTATAAGCAGAATTTGGTATTTTCACCCCTGTGTACATAACATATACACTTGTTGAAGAATCCTAGCTGAGATTAGAGGAATATATATGTGCACAGTTGTTTTGCTTGGAATTGAATTTGAATCATCCAAGCAGCTATCTTCTAGGGTGTCATAGCTGAACATAGAGACTGTCCAGGAAATACAATATTTTGGTGGGAGGGAGGAGGGTCAGCTCTGCTCCTAATGTGGCTTCTAGGGTAATACATATGTCTGAACTTGAGCTCACACACACAAACACACATTTGGGAAGCTCTTAGTGCCTGAAACTTTTCACAATGATAAACACTCAGGGAATATACTTAATATTTACTGTTTGCTGTATAATTTCTCAGTTTAAATAAACACTGAATTGATGTCTTGATTTTTTCTTTTTTAACTTTATGTTTTTGTAAGACATCAGAGAAGGCTTCATATTAGACAGGTATATGATCAGTTTATGGGCTGGTGTTGATTATAGAGTAGCAGTGACTAAGATTACAAGATCAGAGCTGATTTGTGGGACTAAATGCAATAGTGGCCGGGTGTGGGGTGGAGGGTGAGTGTCAAGTGTCAAGGCTATGCCCAAACTCACTCAATCGCTCAGAGAATTGCATGGGAAACTATGATAAACTATCACAGAGTCACATATAAGAATTACAATACTTGATCACAGTACCAACAATTAAGTAATATGCAAGCTCTGTAAATTACTAGAATAATTCTTTATAAAATGAAACTAGTCAATTTGCAAATGCTTGAATGGATAACTACATTGTATGAAAATCCAAGAAAAACACTATTGTGACATTAATGCAAAAGGTGTTCAAAAGACTTACTGAGGATCAGAATAATTCCCAAAAGAAAGAGAACTAGGGCAAAGATCAGTCCTCCAATTCGCAGGGACTCATAATCTGAAAGGCAGCACAGGTTATGTGATCCATGCGCAATCATAAGTTACTGGGCATATGCAATAACCACTAATTCTTCCTATGTAAAGTAATGTAAAGTTATGGGGAGATTTTATAGTAAAAACTATGTGGGGAAAATGCAAATGAAGATACACAAATCAGTCCACAATAAAATGACATTTACATGAATAATAAATAAATATGTGAAATATTTTGTAGTAATACTTAAACACTTACACAGTATGATCTATTTTAAGTATTTAGTGAAATTACAAAATAACATGAATCCAATTATATCTGGTAGAGATCATAAGACATTAGGCTAAATGCCAGATCATTAGGGGTAATGTTTTCTCAAAGTGTATATTCCTCTTGGAAAAGAATTTGGGTAACTAAAAAGGAAAAACTGAACCCAGATTGACCTCTCAAACTTTCGCACAGATGACGACATTTTAGTCCATGCAAAACTGCAATGGAGGCCTGAGAGTGGGAAAAGGTCAAGATGGATTTGCTTTTCATTGGTTTATAACCTACCATATTCAAATGCACTGTCATACTCTGAGAGAGAGCAAAGAGAAAACAGCAAATATTAATTCATGGAGGTGTGACAAAATAAGGGTCAAAGGAATGTTTGAACAATTACCATTCAGTGACACAAAAAATGCAAGCAAACAGTGAGCCTACATTCTATAGAATCTTTAAATTAAATGCCCAGAATTATACCGCAACTTCGACAATTCCCCAGTTGAACCAAATTTACCAATAGGATAGGCCTGGGCAATATAAATGACAAATCGACTTATTGTTATAGGAATTTTAAATGACAAGAAAATGAGAAACTATGAGAAACTGTCAATAAGGGACAATGCTTGATAGCACACATCAGCCTATCACATCACAGAAACACAATTCCAGCCAATCACATGGTTGCCTTTTAAGAATGGATAACACGCATAGCAAGGTTGGTTGAATTAAAGGACCACGCATGCTACAATTTTAATAATATTAAGGAGGAAATAAGATGTAATTCAGATGAAACTTCGATTGTTGGTGAAGACGGTGATAGTTCTGCAACCAGAACTATGTGTGGATAAACAAGCTAAAAAGATCTGGGTTTTGTGGCAATAATTTTTGCAGTTTAAAGTCCAACATGCAGCAGCTTATTTTTCTATGAAATATTAATTTAAATTGTATTTCAACTTGCAGTCATTGGATCCATCCCCACCAATCTCACCAATATAAATATTTATAACTGAATTTCTAAAATGAATATTCATACATCTTCCATACATCCATTATAATGGCTCATCCATTACAGATTTGTATGGAAGTTGGAGTGTATCCCAGGAAACACAGGGCGCACACTGGAGGTGATACCAACCAATTGCACACGCTAACACACAACTGCACAACAGCGTCAGTTTTAATTAAGGCATCAAATGACATGTTTTAGGGCTATGGGAGGAAAACCCGTTGAAACACTAAGAAGTAGAACACAAACCCACTGGAGGTGGAATACAAACCCCGAATATGCTGAGTTCACCATTATAATTATCAACTGCATTAAAAAAGAAGAAGAAAAGAACAACACGGGACATCAAGGTTAAAGTAAAGCTCTTACCTTTTCCCTCATCATTTGTAGATGCTGAAAAAGAAAACATTTTGAAATCACTTCATGAAGGACAGGGGCCATTTGTTGGATTTCAACAGGCCTAAGTGAAATTTCAGTGGAATGTCCCAAGAATGGTTTAAACCCAAGCCATGCTCTCCACATACACATAATGCTTGTGTACAGTGGCTGCATCTTCAAGAGAGAAATTTAACAGGCATCTGCAGAAGTCAGCTTGTGGAGATATATGTACAAATATTTTTTATAAAAGTGCATTCTCAGTATCAGTAATAAATTTGTATTGGAAGCACTTTCCTCTAATCAACACATTACAGCCACAACATGTTATCCAGATTATATGATTCATACCAGCACATTTTTGTTTAAGTTCCAGGGCTCCTGTGAACACTTCAGTCAGCATGTCAATTTCTGGGAAAACTGTACAATTTGTGAGGATCCAGCATGGAAACCACATCACTAAGTACCTGTAAGGAAGGCTGTCTGCTATTACCTATCTTCCTTGTAGCACTAACAGCATAATCATAGAGATAAATACTGTTTTTCAGATTCATTCTAAAATCACTCATTTCTACATATTCTGAATATGTTCAGGAATAATTCAGCTATACCTCCTGTGGTTCTTTGCAACACAGTCCCTGATATTGGTACAATTTAAATGTTTTGTTTTAATATATGTTTTAGATTGTTGAGATAAACGCTTAGTTACTGTTTAGAGCCAAATATACCAATAACATGTCTTGCCTTTTTCTGACGCAGTAAAAATCTTTGCCTGGCTTTGCCTCTTGGAATATTTTTGCTTTTACCTTAGGGGCTTTTTTGGCTTAATAATAAATCAGTCTGCTTTGCCCAGAAAGCCAAGTCAAGTGCAAATAATAAACATGAAAATACATATAAACACAAATTTTAAGAATACTGTGACAGAATACAAATAACCTACACTATGCCATTAAACAACGTTGCAAAATTTCATTTCCAACAAAACTGCCATTAATTCTTACAGTAGATTAGAAAACAAGGCAAAAAATTTTTTAATGCATCGTGATACAATATACAGATTTTACATCAGAAAAATGAATATTACTTTTATAAAAAAATATTTTAATAATGCATTTAAGAAAATCTTTAAAAATCAACTAAACAAATTTTATTTAAGGATAATATTTAAACTTTTACATTTCATTCATCCATCGATCCCTTTTCTGTGCCCACTCATCCTATGCAGGGTCATGGACCAGAGCCAGTCCAGGAAATTATGGGCACAAGGCAGGGAATAACCCAGGATGGAGCACAGTACCTTTCATTCATATATGTGAAAAAATTCTTGACAGTAATAAAGTATCTTGAATATATTGAATCCTTCATATATGTTTTGGAATGCATATACAGAAATCCATACATGACTTATATAACATGCAACAGCCTTTAATGTAATGACTGAAGAATGCGTATCAAACAAAGTATGACTTTATTACAGAATAACTGTTACATTGGTTTTAACAAATAGTAAAAAAAATCTTCAGAAATGCAGCACATTACACTTTTAGAAATCATACATTAATAGTAGGCAGTTCAAAAAGAATTATAAAAAAATCCTCTAAAGAAACTTGATACATATGTTATCATTTTTCAGAAGCACACAGCATCCAAAACAGAGCAGGCAATGCGAGCACTTCCACTCCTTGTCCACTGCAAGCTATGCAGCATATAGCATGAACTTACCCATCATTTCCCTGCCAAAAGCAGATCCTGTTGACACATAGATACACACGAAATAAGCTCAGTTATACCTACAGGACTAATGGACTTGAAAAGGCTCCTTTGAAACACTTTATGCAAATGCCTTTGGTTTAAAACAAGCAACCGCTGAGACCATCAGATCATTTAGAGCTTAGATGGAGAGTTTAACCAGGCTCAGACTAATTAACTTCATTATTAATAATGTGATCATTTTATAGTCATACAGACTGGATTCAGTCTATGAACTTTGATCTGACTTATTTTATATTAGGAGTACAGATCTCAAGTTTCACTATGGGAACTGGGACTGCTGACACTAGGTAACATAGTTTTTCATATTTGTTTTCTGATTCCTTCTATGTAATACACTTTTTCTATATAATTCTTTTTTAATGTAGATTATCTGTCTGCCATGAATGTCAGAAACAAAATGGAAGAACATTAAGTTTAAGGATGTAAAGAACCGGAAATCTTTCAAGCACTCACCCACAGTCAGTGCCACAGTGGAACAGAGCACTAAAACCACAGACAGATCCATGTCTTCTACAAACAAGAATAAGAACATGCTAATATTGGTATGGAGGATTTTTATTTGTAGATGACACTACTGGCGCTACTAATATGGCAACATTGGGAAATACTGCTTAGCCACCAATAAAATGTAAATTCTAGAGACTGATCCCAAAGCAAAAGCAATCGGTTGCTCATGTAGTTGTTTGAGAATTTTTTTATGGAAATCCTGGCTTTGTAAAGTCTCTCTTGCAGATGGATCACAGCGCACATGCTTTTATTCCCATCTAAACGGGTGTTATCCTTTAACCCTACCCTTTCAGCTGGAGGCAGTCAGCCGCTTATGCAATCAGCGAGATGTTCTCTGACACCCAAGAAGGTCTGAGGAGGCTATTTCAGGCAGAGTGCATCAGAAGTAATAGTAGTGTTGACTGGTGTTGTGTTGCATTTGCTTAGTAGGTTGTATATATATAAATAACTAGAAATATATATATATATTTAAATTATAATCACATGACCAACTAAATGTTTATTATTTAACTGGTAAAAATTTAACAGTTAAAGTCATCTGTGAATTTTGCTTTAGAGAATGTGCATTCAGTCTCAAGGTTTGTTTTGGATGCCATCTGCTGCCTTTGAGGTGGAATTACTATGTAATGTCTCACAGGGTAGTCACATTTTTTTTAAAAGTTTTTTTAAAAAACTTTTTTTTAAAACGGAATGAAAATAAACTCTTCCCCATGGCTACCAAGTGCAAATTGAATAATAATAATTATTATAATGATGATGATAATTATAATAGATTAAAGTAAATATCTCAAAACAAGCAATATATATCCAGGATCGTCACTAGAGCTTTATGGAAAGTGGGGCTAAGCATTTACTAGAGAGGTCCCATTTTAATGAAAATGAATGAGAACACACTCTTTACACTAATTAGTATATATTACTGTTGACTCAAGTCCCCCTAAAACAACCATACTGATGCCCATGTAGGCCTATACATTTCCAAATGTTTACAAACATGTAAAATGCAACATAAAAATATGTCCCCTAATATAAATGTTAAAGCCTATTAAAAATAAGTCATTTAAAAATAAATATTAATAAAAATAAAAAGTCTTATTAGCTGACTTACCTGATAAAGCGTCTTTAAAATGAAGATCACAAGGCTCCCACAAATAAAATAAAACAAAACAATTTTAAAATTCCAAGAAAAACTGTGAAGATGTAGTATTCATCGAAAAAGTTTCCAGTTGTTACCATTTATGATGTCTTGTAGTTTAATTGGAGCGAACTGACTAAATCTATCTCTAAACTAACTGAATGAGTTCCTGATGGCTAGGGACAGCTGATGCACTGTAGTCCAGTTCCTGAAATGGACACTTAAGATCCTGACAAGGTTCTGTGATCTCGGGAGTCGGGTGTAAACATTATGGGAGGTTGGACTTGCTGACACATTGTTTGACCGATACTAGGACAACCAACAGCGTTTTATTTATTAAATAAGAACTTAAAAGAGATCTGTATAATACACTGTTTGTTGGGCTCACTTGCGCTCTATGGTGATTGAAAAACATACATAAAAAATTGAGCAGGAGTAACAGACCACAAAATGTCCCTTTCATCTATTCATGTGTTCATTCATTGATTTGACTTATACAATTTTATTACTCTGAAGAAGTTACCAGAATGACCCTTTCATCAATCACATATGGATACTTACTTTATAATCCATCTGTTATGTTTTGATCAGAGGTGAGTGTAAAGTGGTAGTGTTGTTAAGTAAAGTGGTTGTGTTGTTAAGGGCACATTAAAGTTTAAAATAAGTGTCTATGTCCACAAGAGAATAAAAGAACCAATCAATTCAATTACTTCCATATTATATTTATAGTAAACAAATTCTGGGATCTCAGTTCACAATTTGGAAGAATTGGATTGTGGGCAAATCCTGCTAGAAATGGTGGACAGATCTGACTTTTACTTAAAATCATTCAGTTGCTTTCAGATATAAAGAGCATTGAAAATTTCTTAATGAAATCTGTTTGTCACCAAGCCCAGTGAAGGAAAATATCACATGCAATATTTAGCAAAGGTTGTTTCCCTTTATACATATGTGTCTATACTGTATATGACAAAAAGAAAAAAAAGGAAAGAGGGTTTTCACAGTCTCACACAATATATACAGAGTTGTAATAGAAATAGGTAATAACTGCACAAGTTAACAATGAAATCAAGAAGACAGAACAACCATAAGGTAGGCTCTGAGTTAGGACACATTCGTGTTTGTGATCGAAAGGTTGTGACTTCAGCTCCCATGGGTGGTAACGTAACCATATCACCATTAGGTCCTTGAGCAAGGAACGTAACCTCAGTTGCTCCAGAGACACTGGCTGACCCTGCTCTCTGATCCTCACTTGTATGTCACTTTGAACAAAAGCATCTTCTAAATATGTAAATATCATATTCAATAATCAAAACTGATTTTCCTGAAACATGATAGCTGAAGTCATGGGCTGTATACATTCATATACACTCACCTAAAGGATTATTAGGAACACCTGTTCAATTTCTCATTAATGCAATTATCTAAGCAACCAATCA
>JAODKC010000137.1:21837811-21851533 GCA_026777985.1 Mormyrops attenuatus | reverse complement strand
GGCAGTTCTGAAGGTGAAAGGGGGTCAAACACCGTATTAGTATGGTGTTCCTAATAATCCTTTAGGTGAGTGTATATTCATGACAAATTACTCTTAACTACCTCCGACATCAAATAAATATAACATAGCTGTGTTAGGTGTAATATTTCTTTTACCTGGCAATTAAATGTTACTATATCTTCTTCCGTTGATCTTCTAAAAATTAATCAAAGTAGCATAGGGCTGGGGTATATACGGGATGGAATACCAAGCCACCCCTGGGCGCATAGACGCACACACACACACACACACACATTTTTGTATTCATATTTTTATCTATAAACTGCAACTACAAATTGAATGCTCATGAAGAAAAACAGAAATGACTGAGATCATACAACCCCCCCTCCCACACACACACACACACACACTAAATGAGGGCTGTCCATTCATTTCTATGGGAAAAACCCTAATCCCAATCACGACACCCTTAACCTCTACCCATCCCTAACATTAACCATAAGTAACCAACCAAAACAGAAGACTTTTGGCATTTTTACTTTTTTGATTGCATTCACAGATTTTTATAAAATTGAGGTTATCCAAATGGGGACCTCAAAAGATGTCCCCAAAAGTAGGGAAATTTCAGGTTTTACTACACTTTGGGGACAATTTGGTCCTCAAATATGATCTATGCGAACACACACACACACACACACACACACACACACACACACACACACACACACACACACACACACACACACACACACACAGGTCGGTTCTTGGGCTGCATGTTGTATTGTTTCAGTCAGGGTTGGGGCCATTCCAGAATGCATTTATCAATTCCAGTCCAAATCAGGCAATGGAACTGGAGGGAATTTAAATCTCCCAGAAATTCGAATTCAATTCCAATTCTGTTCCTCATAGTTTTTTTCCCAATCCCAACTGCAGTTCCATTTCCTGGTTTGGATTGAATTTGATTAATTCATTCTGGAATGGCCTGGTTTCAGCATCATCATAGCGATGTGCACATGCACAGTAATCATATTGCAGGATGTGCAAAGTCATGTAAGGCAAATTGACTCAAACATTTCCATGGTAAAACTTCTTTGTTGCTTTGATATGAAAAGAGAAGTCACACTGTTCTCATTTTCAAAGATTAATCCATAAGAAAAGTGTCTGATATAATACCATTTACTCTGATTTAAATATTTTTGGATACATGGCATTTGTTGCTATTCAGTAACATGCAGGCTCTGCATGCAATGCTAATCAGCAATCACATTTAGGGTGGAGGTATGTGCAATATTAATATCAGCATTACATGTTATGCACATGCAATTCTCACATCGCAAGGACCCCAGTAGTCAACTGGGTTGAGATCAGGCTATTTCATACCTTCATACTGTCTGGACATTATACTGCAGTATACGGTATTTTCAAAAACAAAGTTACAGTAGAGTGTCTCTTATCCGACCTTCGCTTATCTGACATTCCGTATTATCCGACGTCCCACCGCAAAAAAAAAACAAAAAAATTCATCAATCGGCAACAAGAACAGCAAGTTGCGAGCATGAGCATAGTCTATTTTTTGTTGCTCCCAACTCTACTGCAGCTAATTAGTTACCCCGACTGTAGAGTGGCGCACCTGTCAAAGGACTGAACTTTTTAAGTACAATCTGTCATATGTTCATTTTTCTTATTAAATCTGGCCAACAGATTGAACTTTAATTTTCCACAGAATAAAAAACGAATAAAAAAAAGTTTCACTGCCGGCCCTGATAATACTAGACAATAGTGTATTGGTTAGCAATCAGATTGTCCAATGCAGAAAAATGGCGATGCAAGAAAAAATGCAGAGGTGGAAATTTCACGTTCAGAAACTTAAAGTCCAGTCCAAGATTTTGTTTCAACCAGCCAGTTGAGTACTCTTTGACTGTAATTGTTATGCTCAACTGTTGGTTAAAACAAAATCTTGGTAGGATAACCTGGCCACTCAGTAGATTCAGGTATTCAGCTGACTTCACCTTATTGCTGCATAACATTGCTAAGCTTCAATAAAGATGCTATCATTGGCTTTTAAGTACCTGCTGATTTACTTTTTTTTGGCCAGGCAGTGCATTAATTAATCACAAACTAAATCTTAGTTACATACTGATCTAAAGTTAATTCATCATTAATGAATCGTGATGCATGTTTTACCCTAAGAAATTACTATATTTGTTGCTACATCTGATTCTGTAAACGTTTCTGAACTGCTGAAGGAACCACTGTAGGATCAAGTCACAAATAACATAAGTTAAACGCTGATCTCATGTTAGCTCATCATTAATGACTTGATGCCTCTTTTATATCAAGTAGTGAATATCTTTGTTCAAGTTTTGTACTTCAGTAGTAAGTTATTAGTAGTAGTAAGGAGTTATTATTAAGCATTTCTGCCCCCGTCAAGTAAAGTGTTACTGTTTTTTTTTTTTTTAAATTATACAAATAATTGTATCTAGACAAGTTGGCACTAACATTAGGCAGCTAACATAGATAAAGTAGCCATCTGTTAGTAGGTCAAACTGTCTGATGGCAAATAATGGTGATCTCAAACTTTACATGGATTTACTAGAACATAGTCAAATATCATGTTACTTAGGTTAACCAGGTAAACAGTAATGTCAACAGAAGTTTTACCTTTCATATCCTAATATTTAGAAAATCTGGACAGATCTGGAAATGTAGTTGGGGTGAGTGTATATGCATGTGCAGTGTATGTGCATTTGCCTAGAATCAAAAGGAGAGTTGAAAAGATGAGCGGAGAATGGTGGAGGGAGGGGCCAGGGGTTAGCAAAAGGATCGGATTTGAGCATCCGATCCTTTTGCTCATGATTTGGTCAATCTTTTGAAAAATATGTAATAGTAATGTTAACCTATGGAATGGCCCTCCATTCAAAATGGAACAAATGGTCAGCAGGAAAGGTTTGGGGCTACAGAAAAAATATCTAGCCCAGTCCAATAGCCCAGTCCTGGGAATGCCCCTGATATAAAGTATTTTTTCTTTAGCTTTTTTGTACAATTTTATCTTGAAAATAATTTTGGTGACTTTAGTTTTTTCACAAGACAGACCAGTTACACACACAATGGTTTTTGATGTTATAGTGTTGTTTTCATGGGAAGAGTTAATACCAAATGATTCATCTGTGCAATGGAGAAAAGGTAACTAGATCTAGACCTTGATCTCGACCTTACAGAAACAAATATGGTGATTAGTGAATAGCTTGCTAACTAGGGTGTTCTGTCCAGATGACACACAGACACAAATATGTCCCTGTCGACAATTAAATAACAAAACATTACACTACAGCCTGTTGTGATGGCTACTATGCAAAGTAGTCTCACCATATAGCAGCATATTTTCATCAACTGCTAAAAAGGTTTGAAATAACTGATTTAACTGCTCAACCATTTTTGTCTTCCTTGGTCCAGTACTTCCATCCCAACTCCAACTCAGTTTTTCAGTTATTATGTCCAAATGGAGCATTAGCCGGCTCACACTAACATGTTCCCTTAATGAACCCTAAGGCAGAAATTTATATGGTAATAATTTTTTCCTGCTTGCTTTTCCCAGGCCATCGGAAGATATTCTGAAATAGATTATCCTGCTAGTATTACTGAAATTGAGCCTTGATATCCTGTCTATAAAGATGACAAAATAGATTGGAGATGAAAATGAGTGGAGAAGAGATAGGCCCTTGCCAGGAGCCATGTGGCACTCTAATAATGCCTTTGGTTTTGCACAAAGGATGCAGAAACATAGGTAAAAACATATGGCTCATAGATCAGATTACAACTACGAAGATGATCCTTCAAACACTGCTTGGGTGTCAAGTAAATTTATGAATTCTGTTCATATTGATCTTTGTTGTCAACAGGCCTTGGCTAACGCAGAAGTTCATCAGTTTGGTCTAGATTGGTGAGCCTATGGATCAACAGGCTAAGGTTCTATGCCTGTGATTGGTAGGTTGTGGGTTTGAACCTGGCTTTGACAGAAAAGTCACATGTCCAAGGGCCTTTAATCCTCAGCATAGGCGCTGCTGTAGATGGCTGCCCTTTGCTACAGAGCTTGCTCTCACCTAAATATGTATCTGTTCGTGCCATGGAAACAAGATGGGGTAGGCAAGAGATTTTTTCCACAGAGATCAATACACAAAAGGTCCAAAGAGTCCATAGGCAGTACCCTCTCTACCTCACCCACCTTCTCCAGGAAAGCTGGGTACTCTGGACAGCTCTTTGAAGTAAACACACAGACAACCTTCTGAGTTTTCTTCTTTGGTACTCAAAGGCAGCCCTCTTGTTCAATGCGAAAACTCTAGCTGCACAGTGCTCAACCTGGGACTTGTGAATAAATGGGAGCTCAACATCAGGAGTCCTTATCAAGAGTTCTAATTCCAGAGCCAACATTGAGCATGGAGGTAATGCCAACTATCTCCAATGAGCACATACTGAGCATGGAGGTAAGGGGACTGTCTAGCTCATTTTATCTAGCTGATACTAGCTCAGGCTCCATCCCCACCCAAGATGTTATTTTCCACCTTCTCAAAGACTGTGAGTTGCCAATATTTGAACCATCTGGGTTGCTGCCACTCATACCCAATGCTCAAATGGCACTGCATATGACCCCTTGCAGGTAATATTACATTACATTACAGCAGTTGCATTTAGCAGATGATTTTATCCAAAGAAACATACAATTGAGAAAGCAGGGTCAGACTGTTCCAGGATAAAATTGGGGGTTAAGGGCCTTACATATGGGGCTAACAGTGAAATCACTCCCCAGCAACCTTCCAATCACAGGTAAAGCATCCTAACCTGCTGAGACTCCACTCCCAGACCTGGGTCCAATGGTGGGTCACAGCAAGCCTATTCTGGGCAGGGTACACTGGTACTTGTTACTCTTTACTTTATTGGATCGTAGTTTGTCTGGCATATTCCCACACACCCCAAGAGCAGTATCAAGAGCTCAAGTTCCAAACAACATAGGTCTATGATTCTTTAAAATGTGTAAACCCCTCCAACACATTAAGGTCACAAGGGGGGGGGGGGTCCAGGTTATTTATTTTTATTAGATTTATGACAACATAGATTAGATGCTTAACCAGTCCTCCCTGTCAAACACTCATTAAACAATTTAATTCTTTCCTTTTGGTCTATGTGGCTCTTCTTTTGAATTTCACACAGTAACTTAAACTTTCATATTGCCGCAAGGCTCAGAGTATTGCTTTGCACTGTTATAACTAATTTTGGATTTAGTGGCAGCACCTGTCACTGAGTAGCTTGGGGAAGTACAGGAACTGCCAGTTTGGTTTGACTGGAAAATCAAAATCTCTTAGAGGGTACAGATTCAGCTCAGCTAACCTCTCCTCATAAGACATTCCTCTAAGACCAGGATTCATTCTTGTAGCCCTATGTTGAACCTTTTCCAAGGCAGCAATATCCTTTTTAAGGTATGGTGACCAAACCTGCACACAATATTCTAGGTGGGGTCTTACCAAGGAATTATATAATCGTAGCATCACCTCCCTTGACTTAAACTCCACAGATGTAACCCAACATCCTGTTGGCCTTTTTAATTGCTTCCCCACACTGGCGAGAGTGGGACAGGGAAGCATCCACATACACACCAAGGTCTTTCTCATAATCAGCTACCTTTATTTCAGTGGAACCCATAACATATCTGTACTTTATATTTCTGCTCCCTGCATGTATTACCTTACATTTATCTACGTTAATTTCATCTGCCAGGTATCAGCCCAGCCCGCTTAAATCAAGATCACGTTGTAGCCTCTGTGCTGCTAATTTAGTATCTGCTATACCACCCACCTTGGTGTCGTCTGCAAATTTAACCAGTTTACAGTATGTATTGGTGTCAATATCATTAATGTAAATGAGGAACAATAATGGTCCTAAAATTGAACCCTGTGGTACCCCACTATGAAAGCAGGCCCACTGCGACATTGTGCCTCTAATAATTACCTGCTGCTTCCTGCCTGTTAACTAGTTTTCGATCCAAGCTGCTACAGTTCCTAAAGTCCCTGCAGCTTTGAACTTAAGCAAGAGCCGTTTGTGGGAGACAACATCAAAGGCCTTCTGGAAAGCTAAGAAGATCACATAGTAGGGTTATTTGTGATCAATGTAGCTTCTTCAAAGAACTCAAGTAGACTAGTTAAGCAGTACCTACCTCTCCTAAATCCATGTTGGCTGTCCTTCAGAATGTTATTTGAATCCAGGTAATCCACCATTTTCACTTGGATTATAGCTTCCATTACCTTTCCAGTTATGCAAGTTAAACTAATTGGCGTATAGTTTGCTGGATTACTTCTATCCCCTTTTTTGAATATGGGTGTTATATTAGCATGCTTCCAATCAGAAGGTACCACACCAGTAGATAAGGATTTCTGAAATAGTAATGTTAAAGGTTGGCTAATAATATCCCTCATCTCTTTTAAAACTATAGGTAAGATGCCATCAGGGCCCTGCAATTGATTTATTTTGAGCTTATAGGACATATATAGGAAATATAGGACAAGTCTGAAGAAGCTAATGAATCATTTCTGTGCATTTCTTGCTGAATGGCTGATTATTATGATGCGAGGGTGTCCCCTAGAACAGGTTATAATTGGCAGCAGTGAAGATGATGAGGTGGTAGTTGATTTCTGTTGGGAGGGAGGACTGATTGGCTCTTGTAAGAACACACTAAACACACATCAAAAGATAGGATTTAAATTTTTATGAAGAACTCTTTCTACTGCTGGTTCAGTGTCTTTGTTTTTCTACCCTGATTTTTTTCATTCTTCATCGGTGATGTGAATGTCAGAAGGCTGTATCAGCCAGTGTCACTTGGAGTTCATTTTGTTGTTGAATTTAGATTTTGGGAGGGGGTTAGTGTAGTTTGGTGCAAACAATGAAATTTTGGGTGCTTTTCTTTGTTTGTCCTTAGCGTAACATTTAGTGGAACATTTCTGCAGTGGAATGTGGTCTTGCGGTATAGTGTAGAATAGTGTGCATTTCTGTTATGGATGGTTTTGGTGTTGTTTTTGTGTACGCCTCTCTGGGTTAGGAATAGTCAAAGGCTCTAAGTCTGTGCTAAGTTACTTTTGTCCTGCTAATTATTCACTAATCTTTTAGGAAACTTTCCCTGCTGATCAATGTCTCTGTCAGCTTCTACTCACAAACTTCACAGTACATTTGCCCTTCATAAAGAGATTCATCACCCTGGATATCAGGTTTATGTTTCCCTCCTTCTCCTGTCCTGCATGTTTTCTTGCCCCTGCCCTTGTGTTTTCTTTCAAATACTTACATCTACATCTGACATCCTCCAAAGTTCTAGCTTTTCTTCTACATACCAACAATTTTATAGCCATCTTATTTAGTTAATATTTGCTATTTATGATGGAAGAACTATGTGGAATGGTGACATCAAGGTCTTGATGTTAATCCAGTTTCTTTTGTGTGGCATGAAGATTGCAATTGTGTCATTTGCATAATCACATCTTTTTTGTCCCCCTTCCAATTACTGCAATGTAGTTTTTAACCAAATCTTGTTTTAGAATAAAGAAAACTATACATCCAGTTCCAAAAGATGAAGTCTCATTGGCACTGCAGCAATGGCATCCCAGCATTGAACAGAAAGCTACTATTACTTCCCATGGTCGTTAAATGAAAGGCATTTATAGCCAAACAGATAGTGAAACGTAAGCTCTTACCTCTAAATTTATATATAACATTCGAAATACACATGACATTACAAAAATATCCAACTTGCTTGTTATACTTTTATAAACTGTTACATGAAATCTGTCACAAAGTGCAGCCTTGCCTTAAATTCAAAATATGATTTCTAAAGACTTGGATAATACAATTTTAACTTCATATTTCACATGATTGTAACCTATTTTTTTATGCTTCAAGTGAAAGTTGTTTTCTTTGTGGTCCATGGCATTCTTAAAAAGCTTCAGTGTCACCAAAGTTGAAAGACATAGGTGCTTCTATTACAGTGCTTGTCCACCTTTCACATCCATAAAAAGTCACAGGGTCAGGGTGTGTATGAGGCACAGACCGCGGAAGCAGAGGCAGGACTCAGGGAATTGGGAAAACAAGGGGTTTCATTTCAGGCGAACACAAACAGGACCACGGAACAGGCAGAGAACACGTAATGACAAAATGACGTTAATGACCGGACTGGGGAAAACATATTCAACGCAGACTTAAATACACCAGACTAATTAACAATAACGAGAAACAGCCGGTAACACAGGGATTGCACACGAGGTTGATGATGGGGCATGGTACATGGGAGGATTGGACGAGCAGGTCATGACAGAACCCCCCCCCCCCCGTCAAAGGCGCGCACTCCGGGCGCACCTAAAGGGACCGGAAGGACAAAAGCGGGGACAGCACAGGACCAGACCTGGGGAAACAGAAGCAAAAAACATTAACAAGGCACTGGGAACAGGACCGACACACAGAACAGACACAAAGACAGCAACCAGGATGCCAACTGACACAATAAAAGATACACAGACAGAAACACAGGGGCACCAGAGACGGAACAGCAGTGGGCACACCGACAAAAGGAGGGAAGGGACCGGGAGGGAACAAACGTAGAACAGGGGGATGGGGAGCAAACACAGGGGGCACAAAAACAGGGGACACAGAGGCAAAAGGCGGGGGGAACCAGGGAGCCCCGGTGGGTGGAAGGTGGATCCCAAAGGGGCCACAGGCGATCGCAAGGACGGAGCCGGAGGGACCCTCGGCGACCACGAGACAGGAGCAGGACACTGAAGGGGGCAAGGAGGAAGGCGAAGGGGACACCGGAGCAGGCGAGGAGGGAGCACAAGCCGCGGCAGGCAAAGGCGCAGCCACAGCGGGCGAAGATGACTGATGAGGTGGAGCAGGGGGAACTACAGGCAACCGGTGTGGCGTCAAAGGCAGGACCGTAGGCAACCGATGAGTCACCACAAGAGCCACCGCAGGCGACCGCTGAGCAGGAGCCGGGGGAACCACAGGTGAACCAGGGGGCAGGGCAGGTGGGAACCAACCGTGGGAACCCACCTCAGCGCAGGTGTCCTCTCCCTCTGCGGGACACTGAGAGATGGGGGCCTGGC
The DNA here is from genome assembly GCA_026777985.1 of Mormyrops attenuatus. Classification (NCBI taxonomy): domain Eukaryota; kingdom Metazoa; phylum Chordata; class Actinopteri; order Osteoglossiformes; family Mormyridae; genus Mormyrops; species Mormyrops attenuatus. Next base: position 21,842,402 of record JAODKC010000137.1, on the reverse strand, counting down.
TGGGATCTGCCAATCTGGGGTGGCGGTCGGGGTGAACCATTGGATGGGCTCCTCGGGGCAGTCATCAGGGAGATCCCCGAGGGGTCCCACTCAAGCTCCTCTTTCCCAACCAAGGGGGAATGAGCGGTGGTCCAACGGTCCGGGACCTTCTCGGGGACAGGGGGCATGGGAACAGGGACAGGAGTGCAAACAGGGGAATTATGAATCATGGGAGCTGGAGCCAACCCCCCCCTTTAAGGAACTTGGGGATCCACGGAATGGCATCCCCTACAGACCTGGTACCCAGGCATGTCCCCTGAATGGGACAAGCACCGGGTACAGACAGTGAAGCAGCGGGCAGATAGGCTTCAGACGCAGGCAGCAAAGCAGCGGGGAATCCTAGTGACGCGAACACCGCCGGGTCGAGAATCAGGGGGGACTCCTTTAGACGCATTGCAGGAGAAGCAGCAGAGACCGAGACAGACCCCACAAAGACACCCAGCATGTCCTCCCATCTGTCTCTCCACTTTTTTCTCCTCCGGCGTTCAAGTGCCGTGGGGGCTTTTGCGAGGTCTGGCAGTGCGCACGGCAGGGGAGGAGGAAGACCACAGTCCATGCTTACCTGCCGGAGCATCTCCCCCGGAACCCAGCTTTTTAGCTGGGTCAAGTGTCTCCGCACATCCTCCGTGATGTGCTAATCCTTTACAATCCATTTGGCAGCAGATATAGAAAGTAGTTTACAAAGTCCCAGGAAGCTATGAGGGGTAAAAGGGAAGTCAGCAGTTGGATGCATAGATTAGTGGAGCAAATATAGGATAGAGACCCTTTCAAGCCAAATCTCTTACCCCAAGGGCATTTCTAGCTATTGAAAAGACCAGGGATTAATGCTGCGTTCCATTTACCTCAGAGGTCAAAACATGGAAATGGGAATGATGTCACAGCTGATTTAACCACATTCCAGTAAAGCAAGCCATTTAGCAACACTAGGGGCCTGTTTAAAAACTTCATGCTTAGCTGGGTAACTAATTTACCCCAGTTTAAATGGCCTTTATCTTTGTTCACTTACGTTTAGCCCAGATTGCCTTAAATCCAACAAATTATCCAGCTAAGCAAGAAATCCTGCTTTCAGAAACATTTCCAGTTCTAGCCCGGTTAATTGTTAGCAATATCAGTTGATAACATATTATGCAGTATTTTGTGCATGAAAACACTGTAGCAACACCATCTACAGATAGCAGTTGGACAGTACTTCGTGTATGACCCATTTAATGAGCCACAAATAAAATGTAAGTGCTAAAAACAATATGAAATCACAGCATTAACTTCTGTAGATATAGGGCGCAGCCATCTTTAATTCTGACTTCAGGGGACACTCCCGTTGAAAGTTACAACTAGGAACTCAGAATTTCTGAGTTACGAATTAAAATGGAATGCAGCATAGGTGAAGTTTACCTGGGACTTTTTTTTGAAGAAAGATTGGCATTGGGACTAAAATATTCAGGGCTAGGCTTAAAATATTTGGAGTTACACTCCCAAGTGTTCAGACTGAACAAAGCCCATGTCTTTCCCAAAGTAACTCATGTACAAAAGAAAAAAGATACAAAAGACAATCACTCTCACTATCTCCCTATTCACATATACAAATAAAACTAACAACGAAAATGGCAGTCCCTCTTTACACCATACACGATAGACACTCAGAAACGTCAACAATAGGGGCTATGCTTTCTTGTAGTCAGGAACACAGGGAAAATTCTGTCAGTCTTGTCTTGGATCCTGCAAATCAAGATGTTTCCACTGTACTTTCTGCACTTTGACAGGGTCCTCTCGATGATGACCCTGCACCGGGTCATCGTCGTTGAATGGTTGAACATCCCCATAAGTGTGACCATCTTTGGAGGGACTCCACATGATCGTAACATTTTCCACAGGGTATCACGGTGCAGGTTGTTGAAGAGTTGATGAATCTGATGTATAACGGGGTGTTCCATTCTATGCTCAATGATGTTCCTCAAACAAAGATCTGCCATATGGGGTTGTGCAAAGGAAAGTAGTATTTGACTAATTGACTACTTAGCTGGTTGTGTGTATGCATGTTGAAAATAATATGCACACACACACGCACACACACACACACACACAGAATACCTTCACCTGGAGGTGTGAAAACTATTTCCATTGCACAAAATTTATATATAAATTATTAAATTACACATTTATGGAACTTAACTTCAGATGAAGTTTGATTGCTCCAAACTCTTGGTGGCTGAAGTAATGATCTAGAGAGAAGAGGAAAAAAGACCAGTATGAGACTTGATTCCTTTGATATCTGCCCTATCTGGAGCATCACATACAGAAGATGAGACAGTTATAAATGTTTTCCACTGATCAGGAATCCCTTGCTTAGCTCCTGAAGTTCATGAACAAGGTCACTCAAATAGTCACATAGGGAATTCGGTTTTGAAGTTCCACAGAAAAGCACAATGACAACTGGTTTCTTCATGCAACCCGAAGCATCCCTAGGATTGGCCAGAACTGAACACAAGAATTTTTAAAGCGTGGCAAACCATCAAAGTTGAGCTGTAATGAAAAAAACATGTCTCTCAGTAATTTTAGACCACATCCTCTCCATTGTTTTGCCAAAGCTATTTAAAATGCCAAAATAATAGTAATGACCACCAGCCACATTCTGCACATTATACAAAGTTTTTGTTTTGAGCAGGGTCCTGGCATCCTTGGGTAGATATGGGTGGTGTATTCTGAGAATTCCCAGAAGGGCAGACAAAGCAACTAAAGATACACCAAACCGGACAGCCCAGTCACTCAGTGCACCCACCAATGACAAACTGTCCATATCACCACCTGCATAATCATCCTCAAATTCCCCTGAGGTCTCCCCCTCACTCTCTGATTGACTGGGATAGAAAGCATAGGCTTGATCTACACTGGTATCACCAATTACATGATAATCTTCCATCACAGCCTCAGTGCCCTCTGTATCCTCACTCTGAAGCGATGCCAAAAACGTTAATGTTTTTCACAGCTTTTTTCCTAACCTTTCGTCTATCCATATTTAAAGTACCTTATATGGTGTGTGGGTTACTTCTGTGCAATCTGGGAAGAAAAACAAAAATGAGGGGAAATAAAACACATTTGGCTTTAGACATTTTAATATCATATTTACCTGATTGGATTCATATACAAAAATATGTAGATCGCTTATCTCTATACAAATGAATCCAATCAGTCCTGTACACTACTCCCATAATGCATTCGTGGGCAGTCTTGTGTCCCGGGAGTCAGGGTGTGGCTGTTTATGTGGTCCTGCTATGCCATACTAGGAAGTGCTATAAATTCCATGTTTGCAAAAACCATTCCACCTCCCCACCAACAACTGCAACTACAGGTATCCCCCATTTAACGTCAGGATTATGTTCTGTAAAGCAGGACGTTAGACGATTTGGACGTTGATCGAATATTACCATAATCATTTAGAAAATACAGTAATGTATACATAAGCAATTGACATAAAAATAAAAAAAACAATTAAGTAAAATATGGTTAACTAGAGTTTATTACAGTACTGTAACACTACGTCAGGCAGTGCTGTAGAGTGCAGTGTCTGTATTGGCTACTTAAGTACAAAAGTACTTACAGAAGTACCAAAACACCGTTTATCATGTTGGAGATGAGGTGCTTCTGTTCAACATGAGGAAGCGAGGACGGAAGGGAGGAAGAATTGAACCTGATTTTACTGGATCTTATGTAATCCAGGCAATATGTGGCAAGCTGGTTACACTGTCTAATTCTGAAGGGACAACTTTAAAGAACAAATACAATGTAAACCACATCAAGCCATACAGAAGGAGCCAAACTGATGTCCCAAGTCAGGAATCTTACAAGGTGCCAGAAGAGTATAAGACCAGTAAACCTCCCTCTAGCCCAGAGCCTCTGACAATAGAAAAGGATCTGGCAAATGTGAGTGAAGAAATCTGCATGCCACAGAGGCCTTCAGTAATTCATTTTTTTCCACAAGAAAAGATGTTGAAATCCACAATGAAACAAGAGGGGTAAGAGCAAAATCACTATCTAACAGACTGCATACATCTTTAAGTGTGCTCTTTTTTCCCATTTTATGCACTTTTAATACCCGTTGGTCACTGGTTTTCTTCTACCATATATTGCCAAAAGTATGTGGATACCCATTCCAACGGATTTGATCAAGCATTAAGGGAAATCTTTGTTCCAGCATGTAAAGACAATTATGTGGGTTCAGCTTTTCACAACTTTTTAAATTAATTTTTAAATTGTCCTTTTTGTTACATTAGATCCAAAAAGGAGAAGCTTACTGTGGCTGGCCTTGAACATGTTTGAAAATAAATGTCAAACAAGCACATATAATTATGACATTGTGGTGTCAATATACTTTTGGCCATATTACAGTAGTGCACGGACTCTACAAAAATGTCTGTGGTTTAACATTTATTTTGCGTTTTTAGTTAGAATGCTCTGCTCTGCCAAAGATCATGGCCAGATGGAAGCAGTTGTTGGACCATACAAATTGTATGATACATCTTTCCGTACACTGCATGGGAATGAATGGTTGGCTGAT
>JAODKC010000137.1:21826319-21837711 GCA_026777985.1 Mormyrops attenuatus | reverse complement strand
TTTAATCGTGATTAATCTAAATTAATCCACAGCAACCCTGTGATTAATCTGATTAAAAATTTTAATCGTTTGACAGCGCTAATTTAAATATATGAATATTTATTTCATATGTTCCTCAAAGAATGTAAAATGAAGCATATATGAAGACAATTTGACAATGTGTAAAAAAATCATGTGGAGAAAATACTTATTGCAATATTTTTACAGCGCTAAACAGTACAATTATATTACAGAAAACCGTCCACCTCTGAGTCAAGAACTGTCATTCTTTTTTTCCCATGTAAAAAATATTCAGGGGAGATAGGCCAAGAAAAAATTTGCAATAGTATTAACGGGAAGCACAAATGCGCTAAAAGAACCTATAAAGAATGGGAAGTCTGATACATATTTCACTTAGGCAGATGCCGAGGCATGTATAAAACTGATCGCCAACCGTTCAGCAAAGAGCAAATGTAGCAAAACTAGATTCGTTGAGCGCCTAAAACCGACAACAGAAGCAGATGCCAGCTCATATGAATAAAGTCGTGTGTCAGAATCGGCTGCCGGGCTCGGCACTGTCCCTGCATCATATCCTACTGCCATTAAATAAAAAAGTATCAGGGGAACTGTGCTCAGCCACTGCTGGAACACATGATCAAATATGTGTGTTAATCGGCTGCCGGGTTCGGCACTGTGTCTCTACCGTCATCTCTTACCGCATCAACAGTAAGCCGACAGTGCCGACACTCAGCCAGAATCGGTCCGACTATGCATGCTATCTAGGGAACTTTATTGTGAAATATAATTTGAGGTAAGTAACCATATATGCATTATGCAAAATAACATTTTTAATAATGACTGTCTAATGAAAATCACATTATTACAAAATATAATCTAAAAATTATACATGGAAGGCAAACATTCTTTTTTGTTGTTTTTTAATGGAAGTAATGTTACATAGCATGGTTTTGCAAATATCTTATAAAAGTAGAAAAAAGGCTGGAATTTGCATTGTGTTGGCATTATTTGGTGGAAATATCCCAACACTTCCTCAACAAAATCTGAACAAAAGAGAGCCCTAGCTTTGAATTACTACAATGACATTACTAGAGAATTATACTCACCGTGGGTTTCCTTTCATAGATAATATGGGGCTGATGTTCTTCACGTCAACTAATTCAGTAACACTTAACTTGAAGGGACACAAGTAACTTTGTAGCTCAGTTGCTACTCAAGTACAAATCATGAACAAATATAGTAGCTGCATGACATGCATGAATCGTTATGATTGATTAATGATGAACAAACATGGGAACAGTACGTAACTAACACTTTGTTTCTGGTTAACTATCACATTAAGGATGAGTGTACTACTACCTTATTTGTGCCACCTTGAGTCAAGTGTTACTACTAATTAAAAATATTTATCGTTTTTATACAATTTGCTGAATTATCTATTAATGAGAAAACCTTTTGAATAAGTGATCATAATTGATAAAATCATCCCACAGCCTTGCGGCTGTTCAATTAATTAACACATTTATCATTTCTTATTTTATGTGCTTGTGAAAACCCCCCATATGTTATGCCCAGCAGTACCGGAGCATTCCAACCAGGGGAACAGCCTATAAAATAAGGACTCATCCATCTTACCCTGTCTCTTGTCTCTCTTTGCCTGTTCCAGCCTTGTCTGCCCTGCCTGCCTTGTCTGTCCTGCCTGCCCTGCCTCGTCCTGACCTGCCCGTTCCCATTTACTTGCCTGTTCTGGCTGGGACTCCTGCCTCCCATGTCTAATGTTTTTGTAGGATTGACTTCATAGAATACCAACCTGACAAGCTCCATGTTCTGGATTACATCTCTTGTCCGTTAACTCTGCCTCTGGATACCTTGGTTTTTCCAAAGATTTCCAGCAGTCAGGTTTTCTGTCTTTCTTGTTTGACAGAATACTTCACCATTTGAATATGGACCCAGCACAGCTACAGCTCCAGAAGACCCGAGACCAGGTTAGATAACTCTCCGCACTAAGTACTGAACTCCTAGAAGGACAAGAGGCACAGACTGCCCTTCTACTATCCCAGTCTTGCACTGCTGCCCCAGTCCCTGTAGAACCGCCTGAAAGATACAACGGTAACTCAAATCAGTGCAAACCCTTTCTAGTGCAGTGCAGGCTCTATATAGACAAGTATCCAGACCAGTTTCATGAAGACTGCTCGAGCCCATCTGACCGGATAAGCACGTGGATGGGTGACTGCCCTCTCGACCGAGAACAGTCCACTTCTTGACTCCGCCACCACCTATCCAGATGTCCTCCGGGAGGTGTTCAATCACCCAGCTATGGGTCAGAGCCTTGAGGATCGATTATGTGATCTACAATGTGATGCCTCAGATTTCTCACTAGAATTTAGCATGGTGGCTGCTGGGTTGACCTGGCCGGACAACTGCCTCAAAGTTCTAATCCAGTGCACACTTATCCCTGAGCTGCAGGATGAGCTCACAATGCTGGGAGAGTATATTTCCCTTGAGGAATATGTTTGCCTTTTCATAATCCTGGATAATAAGGTCCGTGAACGTTGTTGAAATCGCAGCCAGTTCAAGAGTTTACGGGGATGCTTGACACACTGTGACCAACTGCCCAGTCTGTCCTCTTCGCTGTGAAGACCAGATCCAGGTAGGTTTATCTGTCTTCCTAAAAATAACCCAAATGCTATCTGGTATTCCTGTTGTAAGTCGCATAGATCTTATGACTGTTCCATTGATCTGTTGGAGGGAGGCCCCCTTCCAAAAGGGTGCTTGTACTCATTATCCAGACCAGAAGAGGAGGTTATGAATGCCTATGTGGCCGATGGATTAAACAGGGAATAATATGTCGTTCCACATCGCCCGTTATGTCTGGGTTCGTCTTTATTAAGAAAAGGAATGGAGGTCTCAATCGCTGCATAGATTACTGAGCCCTTAACCCAATAACTATGAAGAGGGGGGATCCGATCCCACTGATCCCCTTTGCCCTTGAACAGCTGCGGAACGCTTGTGTTTTTACCAAGCTTGAACTGCAGAGCGTGTATAATCTCATTTTCATCATGAAGGGGGATGAATGGAAGATCTCATTCATATCCAACACTGGTCAATTCAAGTACCTCCTTATACCCTATGGTTTGGCTAACAATCCATCAGTATTCCAATCTTTAATGAACGGGTCCTGGTGAGATATTAATCACTTCCTGATAGTCTATATAGATGACATTCTCATTTTTTCTTCCACTTCCTAGCAGCATATTGTGCATGTCCGACAAGTACTCCAGATGCTCCACGATAACCAGTTATTTGTTAAAGGAGAAAAATGTGAATTTAACCAGAGGTCCCTCCAGTCTCTCAGGTACCTCATCCAACTGGTGAGGATGGATGAGGAGCAGGTTAATGAGGTGCATGAGTGGCCTCACCTCAGAATCATGAAGGATCTGCAATGCTTCCTTTGGTTCATGAACTTTTATCGCAGATTTATTAGAGGTTTCAACTCGGTTGCTGGCCCCCTTACCGCTCTCACCCACGGAAAAGGCATGGTCCTACAGTGGACCATGGAAGGAGAAACCGCATTTAACACTAGAACCTCCAGGGTCTCCTTTAACCACCAGCAGTACGTTTTTCGGTGTATCGCACCTTTCGTTTTTGTTAATGGGCCATCGCATTAGCATACCGCTTACCCATCAAGAAAACAATGGGACAGTCAGTAATCCTCACAGCAACAGAGATGTTGTCACCTCAAAAAAGCCATAAAGCTCATAATACAGTCATGTTTATGGCACATATATTTAGTATTGGTTTCGATGGGCGATTAAACTTCTGAAATTAATCTCACCGGTAATAAAATCAAAGCCGCATATTAACACAAAAGCCACAAGAATTTAACACCTTTATCTGCATTACAATTGAGTATGGGCAGTCTCATTATTTCGAAAAGATATAAAAAGTGAGACATGCAATGATTTCTCATATGCATTTTACATTTGTTGGAGCATCAGCGAGAAAATGGCAAGCCGCTTCAGCCGCAAATCTAGTATGACCTTACAACAAGCTCTGGACATGCTGCAAAGTATGGACATCATGGAATCTAATGGGGGTTCGGACGTTGACATCGAACTGGACGGCGACAGTTCAAGTCATTCGGAATCTGAAGAGGAGCCTGTTGTAGAGCCTCCAAGAAAGAAGAAACTGGAGAGGAGCAGAGCAGAGACAGATCAATTGAGCGAAAGGGCACGGGACAACACAATCTGGACGGAACAAGCAACTGGAAATACGTCAAGTGAAGGACCAGAAGCGCACACGGTTTTCATGGACACAGAAGGACCAACAGCACACGCAAAGTCAAAAATTACCAGCCGTTTCATGAGTTTCCTTTGCCTCATGGATTTTGCGATGCTGATGTCCATCCGACAGTTTACGGTTGCTGAAGCCCGCAGAACGGAAGTGACTTGGGACTTAACTGTTGAAGAACTAATGGCCTTTATTGCTCTTCTTTATGTTTGCGGGGTATATGAAGGGAAAAGTACGGACATGGAAAGCTACTGGTCAGAAAAGTTTGGGATGCCGTTTTTTAGAGACATGATGTCACGTAATCGGTTTAGAGAAATAATGAGGTACTTGCGTTTTAATGACAAAAACACTCGGCAGCAGCAAATACACACTGACAGAAAAGAGAAGAAGACTGTTTGCCTTCTCAGCACAAAACATCCTTTTGTGAGCATCAGTGAAGAGAAGAAGAAAAAACCAAACATGGTGACTGACTACAATCACACCAAGGTACGTTATAATTTACATTTTAATTAGGGCTGTCAAAATTAATGGGTTAACTCCGATTAATCCATCATCATGATTAATCTGATAAAATTTTTTAACGCAATTAACCCATCTGCAGCGCAGAATGACTCAAAATCCCTGAAATGTCTCTGTCAGCGCATTTTGGGCAGTTTTGGTGCGTTCCATTTGCCCTCGGAACTCGTATTCCGAGTCGGATTCCAAGTTTTGAAGCCAGAAGTGACGACATGCGTGTTCCCATTTCTCGGAGATCCGAGAAACTCGGAGCAGCACAGAGGATCCCGAGTTCGGAATCCAAGATGGCTGCGCCCTTTATCAACAGAAGGGAAAGTTGTAGTTTTATAGTGTTTAAGCAATGCTTCTCATTTGTGGCTCATTAAATTGGTCGCACACACTATACCCTCCAACTTATCTATGGACGTGTTGCTATGGAGTTTTATACGTAAAGCACCGTGCGTAATGTTTTATCAACTGATATTGCTAACAATGGCAATTAACCGAACTAGAATTGTATTTCATGATTAGTCGGATTATTTGTCGGATTTACGGTAGTTTGGGCTAATTGTAAGTGAACGAAGATAAAGACCATTTAAACTGAGGTACCTTAAATGCAATTAATATAAATTAAAAATGAATTATATTTAATCATGATTAATCGAAATTAATCCACAGCAACCCTGTGATTAATCTGATTAAAAATTGTAATCGTTTGACAGCACTAATTTTAATATTATACAATTAGCATGTATTGGTTCTTATTTATTGTAAATATTATTTGCTTATTTTAATTTTAAATTTTCTTGTATATTTTTGCAGTGTGGGGTGGATGTTCTGGACCAGAAGGCCCGACTGTACTCCGTGAGAGCTGGAACCCAAAGATGGCCGGTTGCTGTATTTTATAACATTCTGGACCTGGTGGCAATCAATGCATTCATATTATACAAGAAATGTGTAAATTCTACAGAGAGTAGGAGGGACTTTATCATGGACCTGGCATGGGAGCTTCGTGAGCAACACAAGTTGAATAAGGAAGTTGATGCGATAAAGACAGCACAAATTCAGCGATCGCTTCGTGTTGCTTGTTTGCCTGGAAAACTTATGCAGTGCCAGGTTGGCAGATGCACCCAAAATAAGGCCAAAGGCACTTGTGTAAAATGCAGTCGGTATGTCTGTAGGAGTTGTTCGAGAAAGCCACCAAAGATGTTTATGGATTGTGAGTAGTTGCTGTAGGGAATTTTTTCTCTTTGTTTATTGTGTTGGATTTTATGGATTATTTTCAAATAAAACTTTTTTTTAATCAAGTGTTTCGCCTGGGTTGATTTGTATAAAAATAGCAATAGTTTATTGCAGTTGTTAAACAGCAGACACTTCAACAAATATAAAATCACTAATAAACTGTCTATTTGACATTTTATAAAATACTGCCATTGCACGTTTCAGGTTTACAATTTCACGACAATGAAGCCACTCTGTTAGGAACATTACGGCTTTTTGGTTGCGAGTGTTAGATTCGCTGATGCTATTAACACTAATGACACATTAGCTCAAACAAAGGGCTGCATATACCGAAGAACGTCTTGCTTAGCGGTTAAAGGAGTGTGACGCCCATTGGTGTGGCAAATGGCGGTTCTAATGTTAACTAAATAAAGTTACTCTTTTGTAGAGCTTCAGTTCTACTCCTGCCAGACCTGGAGAATCTCCTTGAAGTGGAAGTGAACGCTTCTGAGACAGGAGTTGTGGCGCTTCTCCTGCAGTGACACAAAGAATCAGTATGTCACCACCCATGTGCTTACTTCTTGCAAAAGCTGTCTTCTGCTGAGAGGAACCATGATGTCAGCAATTGAGATCTACTTGCCATTAAACTGACCCTGGAGGAATGGAGGCACTGGTTGGAAGATGCTCAATATCCGTTCACCGTGTTCACTGACCACCGAAATTTAGAGTACATCCAGAATGCCAAAAGATTTAATGCTCGACAGGCACAATGGTCCCTGTTTTTTCTCATTTTTATTTTAAAGTGGCTTATCTTTCTGGATCTAGAAATATTGAAGCAGATGCCCTGTTTCACCAGTTTGATGCACCAGATATTCAGAATCAGTCAGTCTCCATCTTGCCTTCTTCCTGTTTTGCCTGTCCCATTGTCTGGGGGTTGGAAGAATCCATCCAGGCTGCTAATTGACAGATCGCCCCTCCACGGGAGTGCCCACCTGGAAGGATGTATGTACCCCCTCAGTTTAAAGTCACCACTATGCAGTGGGTGTACATTTCATGGTGTACCGGGCACCCCGGATCGGAAACCACGATACAGCTTGTTGCATGTTACTACTGGTGGCCCGACTGGAGGAAGGTTGTGGAGGAATACACTGCTGTGTGCCCAGAATTTGCGCAACTGAAATCTTCAACTCAGTCACCCTCCAGGCTCTAACAGCCACTTCCCATTCCTTCACATCCATGGTCGCACCTTGGCCTAGATTTTATCACGGATCTTCTCTCCTCCCAGGGATATACTGTAATTCTCATTATAGCGGAACATTTTTCTAAGGTGTGTTAGCTGATCCCACTCCCAAAACTTTAGACGGTGACAGAATTGGCTGACCTGCTTGTGAATTGTGTTTTTAGATATTGTGGATTACTGGAATACATTATGTCAGACTAAGGTTCCCAGTTCATTTCCCATGTATATCAAGCCTTTTGCGCCAAACTTAACATTTCTGTCGGCCTTTCTTCCAGTTGCCATCCCCAGTCCAATGGAATGGCAGAACAGATGAACCTGGAGGTCTTGAAGAACCTATGTCTGATTTGCCACATCCAACCCATGGACTGGGCATGACATCTTCCCTGGGCTGAATACGTCAGAAGCACCCGTGTCAATCCAGTAACCAATCTGACTCCCTTCCAATGTGTTTTAGGTTTTAGGCTATCAACCACCCCTGTTCCCATGGGAGACTCTGCCCAGTGATGTACCCATTGTGGAGCAGTGGTTTCACAACAGCCAGAGCATTTGGACCCGAGCCCAGTGACAACTAGAGGTCCAAGCTGAAAGACAGAAAGTCCACGCTGATCACAGGCACTGTGCAGTCCCCGAGTACCGACCTGGCCAACTAATGTGGCTGTCTATTTGCAATCTGTGCCTTCTCAAGTGTTGGGCCGGAGGTATATCGACTGAAGCTGTCAAGCATCTATTGCATCTTGCCCATGTTTCATGCGTCTCTCTTGAAGCCGGTCAAGTACAGCCCGGTGCACCCTCAGGTGGATGCGGCCATCCTGCCCCAGCCTGCCCTATGGTTGAATGAGACTTATGCTATCTGCACTCTTCTAGACTCCAGGGGATGAGGGGGGAAGCTCCAGTACCTCATTGACTGGGAAGGTTTTGGTCATGAGGAACGATTGTGGGTTTAGTGAGGGACATCCTGAACCTATCCCTTATCGCCAATTTCCATCAGAATCACCCCTTAAGGCCTGCCCCTTGACTTTGAGGGCTGCCTCGTCATTCCTCTTGACCTGCCCATTCCTTTTCGCCCACCTGTTCTGCCCCAGACTTCTGCCTCCCGCATCTTGTGTGTTTGTAGGGTTGACTTCACCGGATACAGACTTGCTAAGCTCCATTATCTGGATTACATCTCTTGTCCGTCGACTCTGCCTCTGGTTACCTTGGTTTTTCCCAATAAAGATTCCCGTCTCCAACAGTCGGGTCTTCTGTCTTTCTTGTTTGACACCACAGCCCTGACCAGGATAAGCAAATGAAATATAGATGGATATGTAAAACAGGAAACAGGAAACCTGCTTATGGTTTTGGTTGGTGGCTGGTGTGCAGGAAATCCATTCTGTGAGCTTTCTGGCCCACATGACTGTAATGCAGGGCTCAAGGTAAAGTTAACGCCAGTAATCATTGATTTCACTTTAGTCTGTAGCTTTAGGCTTTAGTAGTCAATCCATTTTCTACATTTGATTCAACTACTATTTGGATTTAGTGGAGTGTTAACCGAGACATATAAAAACTAAAAGGCTACAAATAGACTAAAAAAAAACTGGTGGCTACTGGCAGACAGATTGAATTTCATATACTCACAAAATTAAATAACATGAAGAACAGCTGTTTCAGCCTTCACTAAGGGAAAAAAAGATGTGTCTACAAATAGGATCAGATGCTCTAACCTTCCCAGTGAATCAAGGGGATCATCATCTGACTGCCTAGCCCTGGGATGTCTTTGCCATCCCCTTGCCTTATTAAATCGTATCGGCAAACTTGGAGAGCCTGTGTTTAAAGACCCTTTTTCTTTCAGGCACAAGTTTGTTGACCTACTAGTCTACCATGTATATAATTTGGGACAAACAGAATACCAGTTTTTGTGGAACCTTTGTTGCTAACAGCACATCATTTCTATGGAAATTTCATTTTGGTTACTGTGATATCAGTACTACTTGACTTGTAAGTGGCAAGACAGCTCCCTTGGAATATATGAGTGGACATTGTAGTTTTAATATACATATCCTGTAAACAAACTTGTTTCTTGCAAATCCTTTCTCATAATTACGGCATCACAGTTTGGGTAATGTGAATAGAAAGGTTGAGGGCTGTCACAGTAAATTGATTATCAAATCCCAGGTGTATCAGGGTACATGTAGTGTGCATAAAGCTACCTGTGATATTCCAAATTATTGAGATCAATCGATTTGCAATATGTACTGGCAATCATTGTTATTTTGTTCTGTGTAGAAAGTAACACCAAGTGCCTAAATGCTCCCCAAAAAGGTCTGTGTAGTCTGTGACATAGGTATTACTACTTGTAACAACGCCTCATGAAGTAATGGGGAAGATGGTGGCGCAGGAGGTAGTGCTATTGTTTGGCAACCAGAGGGTTCCTCATGACCCCATCAAAGTGTCCTTGAGCAAGACACTGAACCTCAAATTATTCCCGGTGTGCAGGTTGGTGCCTTGCATAGTAGCCTCCGCCCCCAGTGTATGAATGCATGTGTGTGGGTGGGTGGGTGAATGTGAGGCATAAATTGTAAAGCACTTTGAGTGCTTGTAGGAGTAGAAAAGCGCTATATAAATGCAGTCCATTGAGTGGCTTACAGTATGTAATAACTAGACAAAATGAAACAGATTTTCATCACATAATGCGGCATCATTGTCTAATACATTATCACACACTGAGTAACAACACATTATGTAATAAAACCACATTATGACAAAAAGTATCACATTTTAATTAGATAAATTTCAGTGAATGTAGATCAATTTTCATGGGTGGGTTTCCAGAAAGTTTTGTGATTTTAAGTAGCTCGATATCTCACACTGAAGATCATTTTTTGATAAATGGATGTTTCTCAACACCCTTTATAAATTAGTTCCTAACCTCATACATAAATTAACGAGTTATCCAGTGATCCAACCACCTCGTTATTGTCTATGTCATTCGTTGTTTTAACTTTAGCCTAATATTATCATAGAGATACAGAAATCACCCAGAATGGATCACAAAAACATGCTGTTACTCTTTTTTGGACAATGTAATAATAATAATAACTAGATTGCATTTCCGCAGAGAAAATGCAAAGTGCGCTTGCTCACTTCTAGACAGTCTAGTCTGAAGAAATTTTGAATGGGCCTATTCCGCTGACCAAGGAAGAGCTGGCATGCCTAATATAAGGCATTGCTAGGCTGTTGGTAGCTCGTTGCTAGGTGATTGCTAGGTGGTTGCAATGCAATTCTAGGTGGTTGCTAGGGTGTAGCTAGGCGGTTGCTATGGTGTTAGAAGGTGTTGCTAGGGTGTTTTGAGGTGGTTGCTAGGCGTTGCTAGGGTGTAGCTAGGTGGTTGCTATGGTGTTAGAGGGCATTGCTAGGGTCTCGGTAACTGGTTGCTAGGTGGTTGCTATACGTTCCTAGGTGGTTGCTAGGGTGTTGCTAGGCAATTCTAGGTGGTTGCTAGGGTGTCAGAAGGCGTTGCTAGGGTGTTTAGAGGTGGTTGCTAGGCGTTGCTATGTGGTTGCTAGGGTGTTGCTAGGAAATTCTAGGTGGTTGATAGGGTGTTGCTAGGTGGTTGCTAACGTGTGCTAGGGTGCGTCTAGGTGGTTGCTAGGCGTTGCTATGTGGTTGCTAGGGTGTAGCAAGGTGGTTGCTATGGTGTCAGAGGGCATTGCTAGGGTCTCGGTAACTGGTTGCTAGGTGGTTGCTAGGGTGCTGCTAGGCAATTCTAAGTGGTTGCTAGGGTGTTGCTAGGTGGTTGCTAGGGTGTCAGAAGGCGTTGCTAGGGTGTTTCGAGGTGGTTGATAGGCGTTGCTAGGGTGTCGGAAGGCATTGCTAGGATGTTTCTAGGTGGTTGCTAGGCATTGCTATGTGGTTGCTAGGGTGTCAGAAGTCGTTGCTAGGGTGTTTCTAGGTCGTTGCTATGCAATTCTAGGTGGTTGATAGGGTGTTGCTAGGTGGTTGCTAGGGTGTCAGAAGTCGTTGCTAGGGTGTGTAGGAATATTTAGCTCAGGTAATTTATAATATGTCCACCAATATGTTTGAAATTAATTTAATTTAATTAATCATTATTTAATGATGATTATTCACTAATTGTTATGCCGAATTGTTAGTTCCTCCAAACTCAATGGTGGA
>JAODKC010000137.1:21762127-21781942 GCA_026777985.1 Mormyrops attenuatus | reverse complement strand
TACTTGGAAGCTTGACGATTACTTGCCAGTTATAATCAAAAGAAACATAGAGGCCAAAGTCTGTAGTTAGTACAGCTGTGCTACCAGTATAAGTTATAGTCAGTTGTCCATGTTTTAGGTACACTGGCAAGTTGTTAGTCTCATTGTTCACCTATGGAATGAAGGAGAGCTCTGTTAAAATTTTTGCTTGAATGGTTAACAGCATTGTAGAATTATCAAATCTGAATTTTCTCTAACTGCACACGTAGTATTGGCCAGGTTAAACATAGTAGTAAGTCAACGCACGATTCCATCCATCCATCCATCATCCACTGCTTATCTGGGGTCGGGTCGCAGTCTAAGCAGGGATGCCCCCACCTCCCTCTAACTAGCCACCTCCTCCAGCTCCACCACGGGAATACCAAGGTGTTCCTAGGCCAGCTCAGAGATATAATCACACCAGCGTATCCTTTTTCTGCCCGGGGTCTACTCCTGGTTGGACATAACCGAAACACCACTCTAGGGAACCATCCAGGAGGCATCCTAGATAGATGCCTGGACCATAGAGCCGCTCTACTTTGAGACCCTCCTGAAAGTCTGATCTCCTCACCCTATTTCTAAGGCTGAGCTCAGACACCCTGCAGAGGATACTCATTTCTGCCACTTGTATCCGCGATCTCATTCTTTCAGTCACTACCCAGAGCTCATGACCATAGGTGAGGGTAGGAATGTAGATCGACTGGCAAATTGAAAGCTTCACCTTCCAGATCAGCTCCCACTTTACCACAACAGAACGGCACACTGTTCGCGTTATTGCCAGTGCTGCACCAATCCATCTGTCGATCTCCCACTCCCTTTTCCCTTCACTTGTGAACAAGATTCTGAGATACTTAAACTCCTCTGCTTGAGGCAGCAATTCCTCTCACCAGGAGAGGGAAATCCACCTTTTTCCAGATGAACCATAGTGCGGATTCTCATCTCAGCCGCCTCACACTCATCTGCAAACCACCCCAATGAATGCTGCAGGGGCTGATGACGCCAATAGGACCACATCATCTGCAAAAAGCAAACACGATATCCTGAGGCCCCCAGAGAGGACACCCTCCACCCTTTGGCTACAGCTAGAAATTCTGTCCATTAAAGTTATGAAC
Organism: Mormyrops attenuatus; assembly: GCA_026777985.1. Classification (NCBI taxonomy): domain Eukaryota; kingdom Metazoa; phylum Chordata; class Actinopteri; order Osteoglossiformes; family Mormyridae; genus Mormyrops; species Mormyrops attenuatus. Next base: position 21,780,812 of record JAODKC010000137.1, on the reverse strand, counting down.
CGAATCAGTGACAAATGGCAGCCCAGGCAGAGTCCAACATCCACCAGGAATGAATCTGGCTTACTGCTGGTAATGAGAACCAAACTCTGGCTTTGTTTGTACAGGGACCTGATGGCCTGCAGCAATGGACCCTGTGCTCCATACTCCAGAAACACCTCCCACAGGACCCTCCAAGGGACATGATCGTATGCTTTTTCCAAGTCCAGAAAACATATGTAGACTGGTTGGGTATATTCCCATGAACCCTCCAGTATCCTTGTGAGGGTGAAGAGCTGGTCCAGTGTTCTGCAGCCAGGACAGAATCCACGGTGTTCCTCCTGGATCCGAGGTTCGACCAATGGGCGGACCCTCCTCTTCAGTACCCTGGCAAATACCTTACCAGGGAAGCTGAGGAGTGTGATCCCCTTGAAGTTTGGGCACATCCCCCGATCCCCTTTCTTAAAGATTGGGACCACCACCCCAGTCTGCCAATCCAAAGGCACTGTCCCAAATGTCCACGCAATGTTGAAGAGGCATGTCAGCTAAACTTTCAAAAAGTCAGGGCAAATCTCATCCACCCCAGAGCCTTATCACCAAAGAGTTCTTTGACTATTTCAGTGACCTCAGCCCTAGAGATGGGCAAATCCCCCTCTTAGACTTCTACTTCTTCCAAGGAAGGCGTATCCATGGGATTCAGGAGATCCTATTCTTTCCACTGCCTGACTATATAATAATAATAATCATCAATGCTTTATTAATCCCTGTGGGGAAATTGTCTTTTTGCCTCCCTCAACTTGCTCTTTGTAGAGTAAGCTGTCCATGAAGGGCAGCAGCACCCAGGGTGTGAAGGGCCTTGCTCAAGGACCCGCAGACATGCTGAGGCTGGGTTTGAACTGGAGACCTTGTGATTACAGGCACACAGGCTTAACCCACTGAGCCACACGCTGCCCTTTTTGAGGGCACCTGAGTTTTTGCTTCAGCAACTGCAAATGCCTCTTTCCCCTTGGCCTGACAGTACCTGTCAGCTGCTTCAGAAGTCCCACAAGCTAACTAAGCAAGAAAGGCTTCCATCTTCAGCCTGAAAGCTCCCTTTACTTGCCGTCACAACAGGCACCAACAACCTTACGGTTACAGTCCTGGAACATGACCCATTCAGGCTCAATATCCTCTAACTCCCTCGGGATGCGAGAGAAGTTCTGCCAGAGGTATTAGTTAAAGATCTCCCAGACAGGGGCCTCTGCCAGATGCTTCGAGCATACCCTAACTATGTGTTTGGGTCTTGCAGGTCTATCCAGCATCTAGCACCTAATTTTAAAATTAATCATCAAACTGCAGCCTAGGGTGCTCTGGTGCCAAGTGCACTTATGTTCGAACATGGTGCTCATTATGGACAAACCGTGATTAGAGCAGAAGTCCAATATCTAATTACTGCTCGGGTGGCAATCAGGCAGGCTGTTCCTCTCAAACACACTCTTCCAGGTGTCACTGTCATTACCCACGTGAGCATTAAATTCCCCCAGCAGAACAATGGAGTCCCCATCTTTAGCACCCCCTTCAAGATATCCAAGAAGGCCCGATACTGTGGACCGGTGCTTGGCACAAATGCACAAACAGCAGTCAGAGCCCATCCCCCGACTCAAAGTCAAGGAGGTGACTCCAATGCACTGGCAACGAACCTGGGGGCTATAAGTAGACCCACCCCTGCCTGGCACCTCTCCCCAGTGTGTTAAAATGTCTAATGCTAACCAACATTATTTAATGAAAACTATACACGCAAAGAAATTGGTATATATCACTTAAACAAAAATAGTGCTTCAGGCTGAGGGCCAGGACCTGTGGTCAGTGATTAAATACTAAAATGATTTACTGATGTAGTGCATTTGTAGTCTACTAATGCTTTATAGTCCTGTTAACCTGTCTAAATACGATGGTATAAAAGTCTGGGGGCCTGTATCATGAAGCTGGATTTTTGGATTAACAAGATAACTTGTTGGATGTATGGTTGTCTGGGCTAAATATAAGCGAAGAAAGAAAACGTTAATTTAACCTGGCGTAACTAGCTCCCACCTCCCAAGCCTACATAGTACTTCTACTTAAAAATGTCCTTTTGGTTAATAAATTTTTAAATAATGTCTTCAAGTACAAAAGTGTATGCCAAATGTGTGGTAACCGTGGTATAAGTGCGTTAATGCATTGCGAGTCGTACATTATATGTTTTGAAATGCACTCAGCTTTGCCTTGGGCAGTTCTTTGCCTTCGCAGGTGTGCATGTAAAACCTATAATGCACAGCTTGGCAATGGATAGTAGACACTTTTGTATTCTATGTGACTGAGTGTAAATTCAAATATGCCTATATAACCAAAAGGAGAAGTAAATTGTGTGAGAATGATTGTATTTTTTCCCTGTTTATACTATTCAGCTCGATTTAATTTGTTTTTATAAAGCACCAGGACAGATTGACAGACATTGTTACACTGAAGAGGTATGTACTGTATATGTTCAGAAGAGGCACTTTAAACATCTCACCAAGATCCGGCCATTCTGGTATTTAATCATGGTAATGTTGTAGCCATACACAAACACCTCCACATCCCTGACGTAAGAAACCACGGTAGTTCCTCGGTTGTCATTCCTTTCCACAATGGAGAAGGGTACCAGGCCCGTCAGGTTCCCACATGTCTTAGAGAGTGTGTATGTACAGGTGCCCTGGAAGTTGTAGTCGTATCCATCGAATGTGTGATAGTGGGGATCACCCCAACCCCAGCAAGTGCCTGTATAGTCTGGGATGCACACAGCCTCACCCTTCTGTACTTTACATGTTTCCTTCACTCGACAGTTGGCATTTTTGCATGGATCTTTTGTGGAGAGAACATAAATGGTGAGAACACTTCAAAGGCAGCAATGCAGAACATTAAATACAGAAATGTAAAACTATATATAAAAAGTATTATAAATTTACATTCTGATGGCAGATATCTCGTTACTTTGAAAACAAACTGCGCTGATTTTAGTCACAGCAAAACATGTCATGTAAGCAATGACAGTGATAATGATTTCAAAATTTTGGAAGCCAAATTAGGTGTTGGAAGTTCTGGAACTTGTGAATGTGGATGACAGTAGCAACCTTAGAAAAAAAGAATGCTTAACTTTAACACCATAAAGTAAAAGTCACTGAATGGAATGACAAAATAAGATTTAATATTTTCTTAGGTTTGAACACTTTATTTCACTTTCTTATAAATATTCAAATTTGCACTAGTGAAATTAGCTTTTTTTTGATGAAAATATGCAAAAAAGGAAATAAAATACTTTTTGATATTTTTAACTACTTGAGAATGATGATATGGTTCATTTGCTAAGAAAATGAATATGAGGAAGGGGCAGTTCTGATTAGGAATTCAATGCTTTCTTTCATTTATGTTCTTATGTATTGAATACGTTAACTGTTATGACTTATTATGACTTTAATTATCTGAGTCAAGCTAAAAACGTTGTTTTGTAACCAAATGGCTTTTTCCAAAGTGTTTTGGAAACCATGCTTACGGTTTGGTTCCTCTTACCTACGTGGTAACATGCTTTGACTCCTTTCTGGACCAGACACTTGGTATCAATCGGGCAGGAGTATGGTTCACAAACCAAACCTTCCAAAGCTTTGCATACACACTTCACCTGGCAATCGTCCACATATACAACATCCCCTGGCTGTAAAGACACAGATTACATAAAATTAGTCCAAAAGTATAAGATATCAATTCTGTATATACATATAGCACTATTGCCCACCTTATATGTGTGTCCATTATTGTAGCAGCTGCACTGTTCTGGTGCAACACAATTCTGTCCATTGAAGACAAAGCCAGGGTTACAGGAGCAGCCCTCTGTACATGTGCTGGGACATGTTACAATCCCATTGAGGCCTGGACAGCCCAAGGAGCAGGAACTCACACAGATCTCATAGTGGCTGTTTGCTGGGCAGGACACAGCTGAGAGAGAGCAGAGGAAAGGTCTTTCAGTCAATTACTTGATTGTTTATTAAACTTACATAAAATAAAAATAAATTTCAATGGTTTATTGAACTTTTGTCAACTAAGGCATTAATGAATTACTGTTTCAGTGATTATCAATGGACACAGAGAGCACTGCTATATAATGCTTACGGCAAAAGTAAGGTGTCCTCCAGTTATTAATCTCAACCCCTGCTAGCTGGCAGTTGTACACGTAAGCGGCGATGGTATCACAAAGAACTTTGTGGTTTCCATAGGATGCACAGATATCATAGACACAGTCATTGAAGTAAAGGGTGGGATCCAGCTTGCTGTAGCAGGCAGTAAAGGGCCCATCTGGTGCTGTAAGGATACCACAGTATCCCGGTGCACCATAGATAGTTTTCAGTGCAGGGGCACAGTCTGGACAGGTATTGCCTGAGCATCCATCATCACACACAACATTAGGAATGGCCACCTTCCATGCTAAACCAAAGTCGTTGATATTCTTTGTGAATGTGCCGTTGGGCAGGCGTAAGTCATCATTCTTATTCCCATTGAAATTGCCACAAAGGCCACAAGTCTTGCCATGGTAGTCACCTGGCACGACAATGCTAACATGATACACATGGTCATATGTGACAACCAGACCAAAATTGGTCTTCATGACATAGTTGAAGCCCTCCAGATATGCCACAACTGCACCGTTACTCAAGTTCAGTGGGAGGTAATTGAAAACTCCATTTACCTGAAGGAGAATATAAAAACAAAAGTTCAGTGAACCTCAGTTATATATGGAGCTTTGAAGAGCTGTTCAGAGAACAGAGAACATTGTTTATGTGGGACAGAGAAACTTGTGACTGGAGATGTAGTGATTTCTTTCACCTGTCCCTAATTTCTGGAATAATAATGAAAATTGTTGTGTTTCTGTGTTTTGATTCACCCCAGTGAACAAGACATTACTTGATATCTGAAAAACTTTGACCATGAATTTGATTTTATTATTTTTATTTTTGCCCCCAGTGACACTATTGCACTGATCATCCTTTTTTAGACCTGATCATACCCACAATAAGTTTAACCATTTTTGCCCAGTCACTGTGCTCAGGTAACCAATTCAGCTGAAGCGATTTTCAGAAATGTTTCTTTTCATTTTCATTTTCGACAGAAACTCTCTTATAGTTATAGTTATAACCAACGTATTATCTTCTTGGCATTTTATCTTATCTGACAGGTAGGACAAATTACTAGTAAATTTCTTCTTTAACAACACAGTAACATAAATACATGTCCATCTAAGATATCTAAAATGCCTACATATCTTATGATAGGTAAAGCATTACGGATCCCAGCAAAAATGTTTTTTGGTGACATCCTTGTATAAAACCTTTATAACATAATAGTTAAAAGACTGGATGGTCACTAACCAAAACTCCTAGCATGTTGTTCTGCAAGATCAATGTATAGTTGTAGACCTCTAGAGCCACCAGTTTGGGGACAGAAACATTCTTGTTTTCCACCTCAGGCCACCATTTTTCATTTTCCACCATCACGGAGAAAGGGGTGAGATGTGTTCCTTCAAGGTCACACCCCTTAGCTAAGACATAGGTGCAGGTACCCTGGAAGTCATACGGGAGCCCATCGAAGGTCTTGTAGTGCGGGTCTCCAGAGGCAGAGCAGACGCCTGGACCCGCAGGTTGGCATGTATGAGTGCCATTTACCAACTCACACTTTTCATTCAGGCCACAGGAAAATGGTTTGCATTCAATCTAAAAAAAAGAATATTTATATTGGTATTATTGTCCCCAAAATCTTCAAAAGTAAGAATTCCAAGGAGCCATTCTGTCCTACCTTGCCGCCTTTTATACATGTGCATTGCTCCAGACATGTTCCGTTGGGAGAGAAGGTATCTCCAATATTGTAGTATGTGCTTTTGTAGACACAGCCACATTGGGAGACTGGTATACAATGATCACCACTGAGGATGAAACCGTCGTTACAGATGCAGTCTTCTTTGCATAATGCGATGCAGTCAAAGGGTATGGACATGGTGTAGCATGTGGCTGGGCAGCCTGTGGCACACAGCTCATAATGGCTGTTGGCAGGGCATTTGGCATCTGCCAGAAAAACAGGGTTAACATTTTGAAATTCCTTCTTGGTAACACTTTACTTGAATCTATTATGCATTATAGATGTATTCATAATTCATTATAAAGGATCCATAATGCATTATAATTGTTGGTTTAAGAATAAAGCATTAGAGCTTTATTGTTCTATTGGCAGTCATAAGGCATCATAGTGTTGATTATAATTCTTTATAAGCTCCAATGAAGCTCTGATGTATAATGCTTAATAGATACCTTCTTAATCAACAAAACATCCTTAATTCTTATACCAGGGTTCTGCAGTTAGTTTCCCGCATGGGTCAGTGTTTTCAACAGTGCTCAATACGGGGCCAGTGTAGTTTTAAACATGCATGAAATTACAATTATATGTTTTAGATAAGCGTTGTCTGAATATTAATTATTTTAATTATTTTACTAATAATTAAAGAAAGAAAAACAAATATATAATTTTATTAATTAGTAAGATACAAGGTCATATTTGTTGGGAAATACATAAGCTGTGTAAGCCTATTCAAATAGTTGTCTACATTATATCACTTCTGTCAGATACCATTTTACACTTTGTAAACAAAACTAAAAAGGGAAACCTCTTTCAGAGGGCCAAGTATTTTTCCAAATCTGACCCATGGGTGGCCATTTACCAACCTATGTCTTATACCGACTGTTTTAATGCATTATAGATGAACGGTTCAAGTGTTACCTAAGTCTTTAATCAAATTACATCACACTTTATAAAGCCTGTTGGTTAGGAACTATATCAAATATAATAGTAAATGTAACCACAACACTTACTACAGAAGTTGCTGGACCTCCATGAATAAACTTTTGCACCACTTTCCTGACAGGCAGTGGTGTAGGCAGTAATGGCCTGGCACAATATATACTGAAGGCCATTGTAGTGACAGACATCATATATGCAGTTGTTAAAGTAGTTGCTGGGGTCCACTACTTTATGGCAGTCACGAAAGGGGCCACTTGGGTCATTGATCAGGCCACAAAAGGTCCCTGTCTGAAATTCCTGCTTTTGGGAGAGGTCACAGTTTGGACATCCACCACCACAGTTTTGAACGCAGCCTGTTGTGCCAGGAATACACCAGGTGATACCGAATTCTTCTGGGATAACTGTTACTTGGCCGTTCTTCATGGTCAGATCATCTTCAGGCTTGTTGTTATAGTTTCCACACAGGCCGCAAACAGCACCCACGTAGGTACTGGGGAGTGTGACGGACACGGCGGCATTCCAGTCAAATGATACCGTCAAATTAAAGTCGGTCTTGACCACAGCATTCCAGCCGCTCTTGTGGACAGACATCTTGCCTCCAGTTAAGGATATCGGCAGAAGAGTGAGCTCATTGTTTACCTGTTATGCAATAAAAAACACTAGCAGTCACAAGGAAATTTCTCTAGCAGTAATACATTACAGTGTGTTTTAAATTTCCAAATAAACTCCACTCACCATGATCATTCCTGGATTCTTTTTGCTGATCACAATACTCAGATTATACACTTTCACCTCCACCAGTTTAGCATAGAAGACCTCCTTGCTATCCTGAATGTTATTCTGGACTAACACATCAAAGGGCACAAGGTTGGGGTCCTTGGAACAGACACCCACCATCTGGAACAAGCCAGTGCCCTGGAAGTCAAAACGTCTGCCATCAAATGTAAGGTAATGGGGGTCACCAGTGACTGAGCAAACACTGTAGGAGACAGGATGGCAGTCCTGAATACCATCCACGACCTGACAGTGCTCTCCAGCTCTACACCCAGAGTCTTGGCACTCAAGCTGGCTACTGGCAGGGTTGCAGGTACAACGCTTGTGACAGTGCTCATCAGTCCAGAAAGAATCTCCTGCTGGAATATTGCGACCCTGGTAATAGCAGCCACAGTGAGAGGCTGGCACACACAGCCCTTCATTCAGGATAAAACCACTGTTGCAGGTGCAGGTCTCTACACAGGGATTCTTGCATCTGGAGGGGGCATCAGGGTCGGAACACGTAGCAGGACAGGCATTTCCACACTGCTCATAGTGACTGTTTTCTGGGCATCTGGAAGCTTTCGAGGAAAAGGATCAATTTGAATTAGACTAAAAACTCACCTATTTGCTGATGCTTTTAGAGGTTTTTAGATTCTTCTATATTTGTGTTCTTGTGTAATTTGAAAGTTTTTCTTTTATTTTTTTCTATTCATTTATTTGTTTGTTTTATACTGTATGAGATACAGTGTGGTAAAATGTGCTATAGAAATAAACTGACTTGACTTGACAATTAAGCGCTATTTTGCACCCTTGGTGAGCTTCACCACCAGCCTCAGCTCCTCCTTCTACTGACCTCTACCACCAATACCAAAATACATGCGCAAGTGCAACAAACACAATAAATAATGTAATATTAAGTAACTGTTATATTATTTACAATTTTATAATTACAAATTATAACTATGCATCTGAAATAACAAGGGTTTTGATGTCATAACGTTGTCATTTCTTTGATCGCATTAACTTTATTTTGACACCCCTTTAGCAGAGTAGCATGAGAAAACATTTTTATTAGAATTTAATTTCTAGTTCCATGATTTTTCAAGGTGTGTGAATAATCATAATGAAATATTTAATCATTTCATAGCCCTATTTTGATCACACACTTGACACCTTTTTCCCCTCCCCTCATATCATGTAGCTGTTCTGTGTTGACACTGCAGAGGGCGCAAATACATCAGTTTCTTTAAGACAATAGGTGACACAGAGCTTAACCAAAAAATAAAACTTAAATGTCACAAAAGTATAATTACATATCTGAAGCTGCTTGTCTTATTTATAGTCAAGGGGGAGTTTGGAGCCTATCCCAGAGGCTACGGCTACAAGACAGGGAGGAACCCAGAATGGGGCACCAACCACCATTCACTCACACTTGCACACCTACAGGCAATTTGATAACTCCAGTTAAACTCGGTGTGTCTTTGGACTGTGGGCAGAACCCAGAGTATACCAGAGAAAACCCCACAATGACTCAGGGAGAACATGAAAACTCCCCACACAAAGCCATGGCAGAGGCTCAAACCCTGCTCTCAGTAGTGTGTGGCAACAGTGCTAACCACTGCAGCCCCAATATCATTTTAACGACCATGAATAATTATAATGACCATTGCCATCTGAAACCAGAAAAGTGCGACCACTAAGCCCATAGACTTCAATGTATTTTTCATCACCTTCTATTTAGTAGTTGATCGCATAGTTATGGAATATGGTGCATTTTAAACCCACCCAGTGAAGTATGCTTTACCTATGACTTGTGTGTTTTAGACACATAGATAACTGACACAAATTTAACCATTCATAATGTTACTTCAGTCATCTGACCATATATATACACTTCTTAGCCAATATTCCTTGTTGGTTTGTGGACAAGGAATTGGTATGTTCTAAGGGAACGTGGCAACAGCTTAACAACTCTAGAGATGAGTCTAGAGTTTGCCTTCCAAAAAAATTTGTTTGTAGGTACCACTGGAGAACATCTATTGGCAGCTGCACCATGGCAGAGTAGTAAAGGCAGCACAGAAGATCATCGGCTGCTCTCTCCCCTCCCTGATGGATATTTACACCTCCCACTGCCTCAGCAGAGCAAAAAACATCAGCAAGGACAACTCCCACCCTGGCTCTGATCTGTTTGACCTATTGCCCTCAGGGAGGCGCTACAGGTGCATCACAGTAAGGACAAACAGACTCAAGAACAGTTTTTTCCTAAAAGCCATAACCACTCTAAACTCACACATGCACTGACTACACAGTCTAACCCCCCAACCCCTGGACTTCCTTCTATCCATCAACTGTGCAATATCCAATATCTAAATAGTATTGATAATAACTGTGCAATATCTGCATACTGTACTATATCATTGCTCTGTGTCCAACATCCACTACTCACTGCACATGATCATCATTACTGTGTAATAGTTAAATAATGTACACTAACCCACACTGCATATCACACTATATATATAGTTATTTATTCTTTACATATGTATATAGTGCCACAGAACTTTTTGCACTATTTGTTTATTGTTTGTTGGGTAAAAGTTCTACGTACATGTTTGCACTGGAGGAGCTGCTTTTAATCTCATTGTACATGTGTATAGTGACAATAAAAGGCATTCTATTCTATTCTTTTTCACAAAACGTTAGCTAGCTACATTACAAAGCATTACTAATCAATATTTATAACAAATTACTTGCTGCATTTTTGTTGTGTATATTTTGCAGTTGTGTAAAACACAGGTGTCACCACTTGTTTGGGCATATCCACCAAATAGCCATTGAGTGATCACTTAGTCCCTGGATTCAGTCGGGTGCTGTTCATGCAAAACATTTCTTTCATCAGAATCATTTGTCTGCATATGTCACCGTCATTAACATATACTCAGGAGAACAAGCACCAGTTATCAGTTTGTGTGTGCCTATAAGGAAATGTGTTGCAATTGCACTTTGAAGGCTGGCTACCAAAAATGAATACAGAATAGTTGGAATAGTTCTTCTGTCCCATGCCATTTTGTTTGTTTTTGTAGTTTCCATAGTCTTTTTGTGTTTTTAAGTTTCTTAATAATTTGCTTCATACTATGAATGTAGCATGCTTTCTTAAGCTTCGTTTTAATTTCTGCATGTTTTCGGCAAATGCTAAAATCAAATAAAACACCAAACACTGGAAATAACAAATGTTCACAGTGCATTGTTGCCCCTCCCCACACGCCAACATCATGTGTCCACAGTTTTAGACCAGCGATTCCGTGGTGCAGGGCCAGAGTCCGTTTTTTCGGGCATGACACCAGGTAATCAGCAGTGGAAACGCTCAGAACAACTAGCACCGCGTTGATGGAAAAATGCTATATGTAGCCTAATGGATTGACCAGCCCTGGGTTAATCACACTCCACCAAACCCCCAAAATAATTTTGCAAGATTTTGCATAATTTGTGAGGCTTTTACTGAGGATTGTTGGCATTAAATGATCAAAACCTTGAAAGTTAATGTTAAATACACTGTTGTTAATAACACCCACATTTTAAATAAATATATTCATTCATATTATCATTAAGTAAGTAATAAAAGCATATCTGATGAAACTCTTGAAACAAGATTGTTTCACTTTTAGCCTTTACAAAACATGCGGAAAGAGGTTTTGAAGACATGAAATATTCAATCTTACATGCAATGCAATACAATATAATACAGATAAAATATTAGGTTTTATAACTAAGGAACCATTCAAAGATTGTACAAAATTTTGGAAATATAATTTGGAGATATACTATACCAAACATAGGAAAATAATTAAAATTACTGTAATGTGTTTTTTTGAGGAGCATACATGTCACTGGTGAAAATTTCAACAGAAAGTATTACTGAAAACAGATTTTACAAATAATTAAAAGAAGACATGAAAATATTTTAGTGATACATTATGTTATTTGATGTTGTAAATCAGTAAAATATTATTTCACTTACCATAAAGGACCAGGGGCATAAAACAATACAGTAAAAAATGGCCCACCATGTCTGAAATTAGAGAATTTGAAAAATGAAGTATGCATTTCACACAAGATATGAAGTTAACATCAGTACATTAAAGTAGCTAATTTTAAAAATAAAACCTAAAATCACAGATGCACACCTTTAATAATTAATATAATTAATGACTCGGATTAAATCTGTCTCACCTAAACAGAGTATTGGCAAATGAAATGAAATTCCCTGGATATCATGCTTAAATAATCCAACGTTTCTTTGTGTTATACAAAATAAATATGCGTACAAATGTATATGTAACTCCAATTGGTCCTATGTACACTTGCCCACCTTCAAAAACATTCCCTCCCCAGGTCTCGAACTTTCCCTTTTATACTCATATACGCCCTCTTCGCTTGAATTGTTCAGTGGCAAACATTGTAGGAGTGCCACTTATCTTATCGACCTTCATAGGAGATTGACTAGACATCTATATTGCACTTTCAATAAGTGATACTCCTTGCCCAATACCCAAAGATTACGTCTAAGATCCTGATTGAATGAGCAGTCAAAGAAATTAAATCATATAAAACAAGTATGCTGGGCAATATAGAACCATGATGCATGAAATTATGAATGAAATATAGTGGTTAAAAGATGAACACATAATGAATAACTTTTGGTAAAAGTCTCTCCCATGGCTCCATTTGTTTAGAGTTTGCATGTTCTCCCAATGTCGTTGTGGGGTGTCCTCCAAGTTTCCTCCCCCCAAGTCCAAAATATGCCATGGTGAATTGGAGTTACCAAATTGCTTATTGGTTTGCATGTGTGTGTGTGAATGATTGGTGTATGAGTAAAGGGCATAACTTTGGGTTGAGCATTAGGGAGGGTGAGGTCTCTACCTATTTAAGGGGGTCCAAGGTTGTATTGATTGGTTTCGATTATTTATAATTTATCCCTATGTGTATAAGTGTGCTCTGTGATGAGCTGGCACACTTACACTAGGCTATTCCCTGCCTTCCTACATGGAATTTTTTTTTTAAATAATATGACTCTTGCCCATTTTACCAAACATATAAGCTATTTATATATATGACACTCAAAATAAATATACAATTCATATTTACTTAACATATCATTAGATATGTGCTTTATTGATGTAACATACATATGAAATTATTGAACAGTCAAACATATAAGTCCTACATTCATGCACAATGTGTATTAAATTAATGTTTTGTCAGTATTCATTTTTATGCATAATTCTTTGGATGAACTCAATTGAATCATGGACAGTGGCTCCACATAATTAGAATGAGTATTTTGAAAAAGAAACATCCCTTTTTGATGCATTCACTTTAAATTCTGAAAACATAAAATGAATTAACATGTCTAATTATACGAACTGAATGTGGAGAGATTGTGCATGTCTTTCATAAGAATAATATAAAAACAACACTGTTTAAAACCAAACCGTTTAAATAACTCTGCGAGTTTTTGTCATATAAACATTAAAGAAACACCCTCAGAAACCTTGGATGGTCTACTTTTCAAATATATATAGGTAGAAACTAAATATATTTTTACAGCTTCATGATACTAATAAAAAGAACAAGATTGAGTGACTGACTTAAGTGTCTGCGTCTCAAAGCAGCTCTGATCGCCACTTGCAAATCGCGCTATTCGCATGATAATAACAGGATAATCCGACAGTTGGTATTGGGTAAATAAATACGTGAATATGCCCATTGTGACTCAAATAAACAACAGCACATGTCTGGATAGTGTTTACACCATGGGGGTATTTTCCGTATTCCGCTTAAATCATCCGAGATCAGATGCCTCATCTTGGATGAGTTAATGCCAGTGAGACTCATCCGGGATAAGTTGGTTTTTCAAACGCAGCTGTGCAGTAGATTAGTCTAGCACTCTAGCTGGATCCAATCATCCAAGATGATTGCGTGGGCCCGCGCTGCTTGAAAAGACCATATATATAGAAATCTAGAAAAAAGTCTTTCATAGGCTGGTAGAAAATGACGAAAGAACTGCCGCATTTTTTCCCACCAGCGGAGCAGGACCTTTTGTTCGAAGGATACAAAGAATTTCAAGATTTGTGTCAGATTAATTATTATTTAATACAGTAAAATCCAGTTATAACGGTCTTCAAGGGACCTGGCAAAACAGTCCGTTATATCCAGAGTTGCTGTATGCCCGAACACAACTATAGGACACCATTTATTCATGCCACACCCCAGCAGACACACTTGTGGTATAGATTATTATATTGTACATGTAGTAATCCAACTTTACCTGACCAGACTATGTATTTGCGCTGGATATCACCTGCACACCACGTGCCTTGTAGGCGGAGCCTGCATGTCCGTTATAGCCGAATAAAACTACAGCTAAAAGCGGCCCGGGGGACCAAATTGTTTGTCAGTTATAAGCGAAATTCCGTTATATGCGAGTCCGCTATAACGGGATTCTACTGTATGTCATAATTCCAGATCAAACATAAGCACAATTAGAACATGGGAACAGGTTAAAGTGAATTAAGTACAAGAATATATTTCAAACTGGTAAATATTGGTATATAACTATTTAAAGAATTGTTGACATAAAAATCATATGTATATATATATATACAGTATATATATACACACACACACTTATATATACGTATATATACTTCACCCACTTTGACTCTGAATATAAGGTGCTAATAAATCTTTGAGGTACAATATTCCCCCTCGGCTAAAGCGATATCTTTCAAAAAGAATTTCCTCCGGGAGCAATAAAGGATCTTGCCAATCGCGCAAAAGCCTCTCTAAATGAAATTCTCTTCTTATAATTTTCGCACCAATATCAATTGGTCGCTCATCCAGGAATGGCGAGGCCATGACTGATTGGATTTTAACGCACGGACACTGATTACGTGTGCAAGCTAATCCTTGTTTACACAGAACAAACCTGCTCCGAGCAGGTTTGAGGATTTGGCCGTGCTGCTATGACAACACATCCAGCAAGAGTTTCGAAAAACCGACAGATCCAGGATCAGGCCAAATCGTCAACAATTACATCCAGCTAAACGACTAATCCGCGTACGGAAAGTAACCCCCAGGGTTGGCCAAGCTTATCCAGAAAGGGCCACTGTGTGTGCGGATTTTCGCTGCAACTTCCTAATTGAATTACTAATTAGAGGCCTGATTGGATGAAGCGTCCTCACACCTGGGTTTGACCAGCTGACCTAAAGGTTACTCCAAAAACCAGCACACACACCGGCCCTTTGCGGATAAGATTGGCCACCCCTGGTTTACACTGATCGGCTACAACATGGCACACACATACGTCTCTGCTGCTGAAGCTTTGCGCCAGCGTTGCCACTTTCAGCAGCGAATCTCATACCTGTGTTCATTTCAGCGCTGTTCATTCGCATGCGAATGCGATTTGAATGCGCAGTAATGTGGCTATTTAGAACGTGAAGATCTTCAGGTGAGAGCAGTACTACATGCCCCCGACGCACGTAAAACAAAGTAAGGTGACATGGTTTACTTTTTTGCCTATTTAACCTAATTTAAAAAACTTTAATACTTCTGACAATGGATGTTTTGAAAAGAAGACAGATTATGGATTTAGTCAGTGTTTTTTTTTCATGATTCTACGTAAAAATTTCAGCGAGATATAAACTGAAATACATGAGAAAGATACGCGGTTGACGATGCCGTCGTCCCCTAAGGGTTAATAATAGTTAATTATTTCATTTCATTTCTGTTAACTCTGCATATGCACTGCATCATATTTAGTGCTTTCTATAGCGACTTCACAGTTTTTCGTTTTTCATTCCATATACCAGTAAACTGTGAAAAGGATTTTATTGTTGCTACTTTTCTTGCGTTTCAAACTGCCTTTCCAAAGTGATGGGTGTGGGGTGTGTGACATTGCAGACTGATGGGCCATTGGCAGTATGCAAACGACTACAGGTGTGGGCATGTCTGAAAATAGGTTTTTGAAAAGTATATGTTTAAAGTTGATTTCAACAAAACATAGAATAACAACATTCTACGTGGTCTCAGATTATTGGTGCCGAGTTTGTGCTGAATAAAAGCACATGTAACAGTTTTGGGATAAATGTTTTTTAGATAGGTGAAATATTTTAAAATGTCAAGGTATGGCAGACTACCCCGAAAGTGGCTGAGAGGCCTCAGACTCCAGAGGGTTAAGGAACAACAAGCGATAAATGTTTTACCTACTAAAACCATGTTATTACATATGGTAAAATATAATATATATTTTAGTATAAATGTGGCCATAATCATACAAGAAAAACACTGACTTGTAGTGAACATATAAAAAAAAAAAAAACATATTAGGCATCATATATTATTGAAAATGCTTGACAACCCTACGTGAATCATTTGTTCTTTCTTCATATGGATTGCACCTGTAGCCTCCCTGAGAGGCTGTGGGCTCCCTGTGACCCAAAATAGAACCCTCCTTCCCAACCAGCCACCTCCTGGAGCCTGACCAGAGCCCCAGGGATGGCCGTGGAGACAAGGAGCTGGTCATGAATGATGGGTGTGATGAAAGTCCACCATTAGTTTGGGACCGAGAACGTCCAAGGCTGGAAACCAGGACTGTTCTTCTGAGCCATATCCTTCCTAGTCCACAGGATCCTCACCAGAAACAAGAGTTGAACAGGGCCTGGATAGCTTAGACAGCATAAATCTCTACATCTGCCAAGGGAAAGAGTGGAGGAGAAGCTGTATCCTCTAAGAATGGGATGGCAATACTGTACATCACTGACTGCAGCAATGGCACAAATATTGGGAGAAATGCCATAACCACTTGTAAGTTTATAAGTGAAAAGGCAAACTTGCTTGAGGATCCAAAATGGACCTATGTATTTCAGAGACAACTGATAGCACAAGGGCAGGTTAAGATTCTTGGCTGCCAACGCTGGCCAGGATGTGGAGCGGAAGTAGATCTGTGTCAACTGTCGACTTAGCCTTCCTGAAGCTGGGCCTGAAGGTGGAATTGATGGTTAGTAGTATGCAACACTTTATGGCCCCTCTGATACTAATCTTGAATTGCTGGATCCTCTGTGGGAAGAGTGGATGTCAGTGGCCCAACACACATTGAAAGCCTTTCAGATGGTGATGTTGTTGCATCAAAGAATTCCAAGCATACTCAGTTAGTGGGAGGAAAACAGGCCATCACAGGCATAAAGCAGACGCAAGGCTTTGGTGTTTTTTCTGGTTTTCTGCTCAGCCAAGCTATTTTTCTGTGGAGAGAAACTAGAAGAGTGATCTCCATGAAATATTTAAGCAAGAACAGAAAGCCTAGAACAAATCAAGTCAAAGACCAGACAAGGAGCAACAGGCTCCACAGCAGACCAGACAGGACACTACCAGGGCTGGGAAGCAAACAAAGGCAAAGCTAGGGACTGCAGGGACAGTAGACTGCATAGACAATGGGACAAAGCCAGGGCAGACTGGATGGACCACAAGGACAGACCCAGGAGGTTGGGCACCAAGCCAGGGAAGCAGGACCGTCCAGACTTCAAAGGGTTGACAGGACTGGGTGGCATCCTAAGACCCATAGGACCAGCACTGAAGGAACAGGACAACAGGACCTGAAGGGTATCAAGGAGACCACAGGAAACCAGAGCAGGAAGGCATGACAGGATCAAAACAGGAATAAGGGACAAGAATGGGAACAGGAGGCCACCAAGGAGACTGCAGGACAAGGGGATACCACCAGGACCTACAGGGCAGGAGCAGAGATGAGGACAAGGGACTAGGATGGCCAGGCAAAACAGCATGTCCTTTCTTCCTCTCCTGGAGATGAGGTCAGCCTGCCCCTCTTCTGGTCCTTCACTTGTGGACCAGACTTGGGACCAGATTAGTTTGCCCATAGGGCTAACATGGGGCCCCTTGGAGCAGGGCCTAGACTGAGGCCCAGAGGGTCCCACTCCAAGTCCTCTAATTGGGCATCAGGGTCAGTCCACTACAGGCAATGACAACAGCAAGTGACAAGGAAGTAGTTGATATGAAAGCCAGGGACTACACAGCAGGCACCAATGCAACATCCAGGGACATTAAAACCAGTTCCAGCAATACCTCAGGGAACAAAAAAGGTGGTTGAAGTCAAGGTGGGCGCCTGCAGGATATCATGAGACAGCAAAGTTGGATCCAGTTGAACAACTGGAGGTGAGCAAACCACAGCAGGGAGACCTGGCAGTGAGCAAGGCAAAGCAGGGGTACCAGGGGAAAGAATAGGGCTGAGTCAGGGCCAGTGGAGGCAAAATGAAGCACAACCAAGCCATTTGAAGACAAGCATGGCAGAACTGGGCCAAAAGAGGTGTTGCTATCAGGGGTTGCTACAGAGGAACTTCCAGAGCCATGTCATTCTGTCACAACCAAAAACTGAAGAAGTTGTAAACAACTAAACCAAACAAGGGCAGGGAGACCAGACCAGACCAGACGGCACAGGAAGGACAACAAGCATACACAGGGGATGATGGTAATGACAGGACTGGAAAGCATTTGTAACAAGGACTAATGAAGGAGCAAACAAGAGGCAGCTGGAGTGAAGCAGTGACGGGCAGGAACAAGAGGCAAGACAAACACTTAACAGGTATGGCTTGTTAGAGCCACACTGGAGAAAACGGGAAGGGCAAGAAGGCAGGGTGTAACGCTTAGTCATTCACAATGACTATTTGCTGAACATATAGTGGTTTGTGCATGGATCAGACAAATAAAACTCCTCTCTAAGCTTCTCCTGAAGTCTTTATCACTAAGAAATGTGAATGACTAGCAGCATACATGCGATAAGAGTTAGCATATTGTCCATATTTGAGATATTAATCAGGATTTCCAGACTAGTGTGCAAATCCCACTTCAAAGGTTGCATTCTGCTGGCGTGGTCTTGCATTTACTATAGCAATCCATTAATCTGCTTAATTTTACTCCACTCAATGCTTCTGCACACAGTCTTGTAATTAAGATCTCTTGGTCTTACTTTTTAATTTATGTTCTGGTTCTGGATTCTTGGTTTTCTGGTTCTACTTGATGATGGATTGTGTCTGGCTGTTCTAGTTTA
>JAODKC010000137.1:21716842-21747826 GCA_026777985.1 Mormyrops attenuatus | reverse complement strand
GATGTGCTATCTGTCACTGTTAAAATAAACCTACCATTGAAATGATACTGTTCTGAGACTTTTCATTTCTTTGTCAACGGACAAACTTACAAAATCAGCGAGGGGTCAAAAAATTATTTCATCGTTTAGTCATGGGAGAGCCATCAGTGATATTACTGTTCAATCAAATTATTTGCTGGGATTATGTTTTTATTTTATTAAAAATGTTTAATTTGAATGCATGATAGAAATCCGAATAATTAATATGCCGTATGCGGGGCACAATGAAAAGGTGCGTTTTAAGTTGCAAGAAAATACAGCTTGACTTGGAAGGGTATGTCAGAAACCTTTTTTGGGATATGCCTGCTAAATTATGTTTTTGGGACATACCTGCTAAATTATCAAATTTATGGCAATCTATCCCGATCTGTGTCACTGTGTAACAACACAATGTAGGCTACATATAATTGACGACACAGATTAAGCAACGCCTATTCCTAAGCCTTGCCTTCTAATGTAAAATAACACTCAGAACATCCCGCGCTCTGTCAGGTCGGGTCTGAAATTTGAACTAGTGGCAAAACTATAAAAGCGTGTTAGAGATTGTTGATACCACCTGATGTCACGATTCTCCGCTCAAGTTCCTATGTTCGGTGCAGAGCCACACATCCTGACACGTTCAATGCCTTTACGGTTTAAGCAGAGGTGTACATTCAATGCTTCGCTTGTGTAGAAATTCCAACGGAGCCCTAAATACTCTTATTGTTCACCAGGAGTCAAAAACTAATGAGTTGCAAGTCGAGTCGCAAGTCAATTTAAGAGCAACTGGAGTGCGATTCGAGTCCAAATCGCAAACCCGAGTCTCCGTCTCTGGTGAAAACTACACAATATCCCTGCTGATAACAATAAAAATCCAGGGAACACGCTGAACCAAATGCCAGTCCACTGCTGGGCATATAACAAACTATGAGCAGTTTTTAAAAATGGCTCTTCAAACATTGCACATCAGAATATGAAGAAACCCGTCCTTGCTGAAATACAAAAGTAAAATAATGGTTACTTGATTTCACAGGGAAATGCCACCATCTAATGGCCGCTTTGGTAAGAACTGTTCTATGCTAGTCTGTCATGATATTTTTTAGAAAATATTAGTTTTAAAATCTACATTAGAAAAGTACTTAGGTTCTTACAAAAATTTTACTGTTTCAAAGCTATTTGAAATAGCAAGTACTTTGAAAATGCATATAAGCCTAAGGAACTAGGAGACAAGCCATTTTTGAACTATTCAAGTGGTGATTCCCACTTTGTCACATAAGTTAATCATAGAAAAAATCAAATAGGCAGTTACATTTTTAGTAAATAGTAATGTCCAATTGGAATCATGATGGAGACTTGAGACGTGACTATGAACATCTCTGCTCATAGTGTACCAATACATTTATGCATGTGACCATGGGTGAAGTTTTGGGGGGGCTGCCCCCCAAGTCGCCTGAGTCAAAATTCCATTTAATTGGCAAGACCACCATTGTACAAGTTCTGCACTGGGACTTTGCACCTTTGCATAAATGGCTTGTTGGTACCCTATAGGTGGACAAAATAATAGGTCACGTGTGCATCATGTATGTGCGTTAACACATAAGGTAAGCAGGATGCAGTTTTGCATTTTTGCCCCCTAAGTGTAAACATCAAACTCTGCCGATGCATGTGACAAATTTAAATCTTGAATCTCATACAAAAAGCTCTCTTTAATGGCCCAGGGCTGGATCACGTGTATGGGAGATGGATGGGTAAATACAAACACAGTCATTCCATAAGAACTACAAATGTAACACAGATTAAATGCCACAAAAAATATATTAGGAACCCATATCTTTTATAGCTGAGTACATTCAAAATCTCATCTGTGCTGCTGTGGGATCTGTACTAAATCGGCTACACAATGTCACTGTCGTGTCGCAGCGCTCAAACACGGAGCTGGGAAGCAAGACAGACGCAATCATTGGGAAAACGAGGGTCTTTAATAAGGAAAACACCAGGCAAGGCAAAACACTGACGATAGACGTTAGTGACCGGACTGGGGAAATGAACGTAACGCTGACTTAAATACAAGGAACTAATGACAGCAACAGGAAACAGCTAGTAAACACGGGGAATCCACATGAGGGTAACGAGTAGGCGTGGTCGACGAGGGGGTGGGACAAGCAGGGCAGGACAGAACCCCCCCCCAAAGGCCCGCCCAAGGGGAGCAAAGGGGCAGCACAAGGGGCACGGGGCAGAACAGGACAGCACCAGACCATAAATATTTGGACAGAGACAAAGTTTTTCAATTTTTAAGTTCTGCACATTACCACAATAAAGTCAGATGCAGTTGAAGTGCAGACTTTCAGCTTTAATTCAGTGGGTAGAACAAAAACTAATTTTTCTACACAATCCCTTCCTTTCAGGGGCTCATAAGTAATTGGACAAATTAATATAACTGCAAATAAAATGTTCAGTTCTAATACTTAGTTGAAAACCCTTTGCAGGCAATGACTGCCTGAGGTCTTGAACTCATGGACATGACCAGACGCTGGGTTTCCTCCTTTTTAATGCTCTGCCAGGCCTTTACTGCAGCAGCTTTCAGTTGCTGTTTGTTTGAGGGTCTTTCTGTCTGTAGTTTAGTCTTTAGCAAATGAAATGCATGCTCAATGGGGTTGAGATCAGGTGACTGACTTGGCCATTCAAGAATATTCCACTTCTTTGCTTTAATAAAGTCCTGGGTTGCTTTTTCTGTGTGTTTTGGGTCATTGTCCATCTGTATTATGAAACGCTCCCCTATAAATTTGGCTGCATTTGGCTGGATTTGAGCAGACATGATG
Source organism: Mormyrops attenuatus (assembly GCA_026777985.1). Taxonomy (NCBI): domain Eukaryota; kingdom Metazoa; phylum Chordata; class Actinopteri; order Osteoglossiformes; family Mormyridae; genus Mormyrops; species Mormyrops attenuatus. The sequence goes on along the minus strand of JAODKC010000137.1, from coordinate 21,744,989 downwards.
TCTCTGAACACCTCAGCATTCATTCGGTTGCTTCCATCCTGTGTCACACCATCAAGGAACACTAAAGACCCAGTGCCACTGGCAGCCATGCACGCCCAAGCCTTCACACTGCCTCCACCATGTTTTGCAGATGATGCAGTGTTCTTTGGATCATAAGCTGTTCCAGCCCTTCTCCATACATTTTTCTTTCCATCATTCTGATACAGGTTGATCTTGGTTTCATCTGACCAAAGACTGCTGTTGGTTTGAACTGTGGTTTGCTTTTTAGGTGTTTTTTTGCAAAGTCCAATCGAGCCTTTCTATTCTTAAGGCTTATGAGTGGCTTGCATCTTGCAGTGAACCCTCTGTATTTGCTTTCATGCAGTCTTCTCCTTATGGTAGACTTGGATATTGATATGTCTACCTCCTGGAGAGTGTTGTTCACTTGGTTGGCTGTTATGAAGGGGTTTCTCTTCACCATGGAAATGATTCTGCAATCATCCACCACTGTTATCATCCATGGATGTCCAGGCCTTTTTGTGTTGCTGAGTTCACCAATGCTTTATTTCTTCATCAGGACGTACCAAACTGTGGATTTTGCCACTCCTAATGTTGTGGCAATTTCTCAAATTGTTTTTTTTTCTGTTTTTGCAGCCTAAGGATGGCCTGTTTCACCTGCATCCTGAGTTCCTTTGACCACATGTTGTATGTTCACACCGCAATCTTCCAAATGCAAACGAGACATCTCAAATCAACTCCAGGCCTGTTATCTGCTTAATTGATAATGAAAGAATTAAGGAATTGGCCACACCTGTTCATGAAATACCTTTTAAGTGAATTGTCCAATTACTTTTGGCCCCTTTAAAAAGAGAGTGGCACATGTTAACGAGCTGAAACTCCTAAACCCCTCATCCAATTTGAATGTGGATTCCGTAAAATGAAATCTGAGAGTCTGCACTTTATGTCCATGCCCATTGTATAACTTCAATTGGAATATATTTCAGTAAACAGGTAAAATAGTAAAACTTGTGTCAGTGTCCAAATATTTTTTTTAATTTATCCTTTATTTTACCAGGAAGGTTCCACTGAGATACAATATCTCTTCTTCCAGGAAGTCCTGGCCAAGATAGCAGCAAATAAGAAAATAAGACAAAAGTTTCATATACATACATACAGAGATGATTAATATGAACACAAACTAAAACACATACAACTATACATAGAATAAAATTAATTTATACGAAACAATGACATTACTGGCATCATGCACCACTATACAGCCTATCTGGCACGTAGGTCTGGGCAACAGGGCCTCTTAGCCGTTCCATGTACCTGGCTAAAGACACGCGGGGATTGTCCCTTTCAGTCTGTGGCACCAAGGCGTTTGGAACAGTCTCCCGCTACCATTGTGCTCAGCTGGGTCAGTTGACTCTTTTCAAAAGCAACTAAAGACTTCTTTGTTTAAGCAGGCGTTTGGATAGAGCTGAGTAGTCTTCTTCTTGTACTCTGTTGTTTTTATTATTTATTATTTATTACTAGTAGTGTTCTAATTAATTAATTTTACTTTGTTGTGTTTTATTTTGATGGCTGTTTTAGTGTTGTTCAGAGCTTTGTGACCTCTTGTGTATGAAAAGTGATTCATAAATAAATTGTACTAATTTACTTATTTCTGGTATCCCTTGGTATCCTGTAGAGGGCAGCATGTTCTGTGTCATGTTGAAATCTGGATCATTGTCATCATGAAACTAAGGACTTTTTGTGGCTAACTTGCTTGCACTTAATGTCAGCCTTTTGAAATCAGATGGCTTGTAGGTGCATACAAACCAGGAGAATTTTTCAGTTAGCGTGCCACATTCGACTTGCTTTTTGCTTAGTTTTGAAGTTGTGTGCAGCCCCTCCAGGGTTAGTTAGTCCCACCCCTGCTCTGTGTGTGTGCAGTGTACATGTTCTTTCTGTGTGACATAGGCTTCCTCCAGCTACTCCAGTTTCCTCCCATAGTCCAACAACATGAGGTTAAGAAAACTGGTGTTTAATTTGACCATAGTGTGAGCACCCGGTGATGGACTGGCATCCCACCCAAAGTATTCCCTAGCCTTGTGCCTTAAGCTACCAGGAATATGTGTCAACCCTGTATGGCTTCAGTAGTTGCTTATTCTTGCCCTATGCCTTAGGATTGTGTGCCTGTATTTGGAAGGTGACTGGTTCAAATTCCGTGGGTCCTTGAGCAAGGCCCTCAAACCCATTTGCTCCAGGGACAGGCTGACCCTGGTCTCTGATCCTCACTTGTATATATACTAAGTTAAAGGACAGCTTAGAATTTGACTATGCATTCACAACACAACCAGTTAATACAATTGTGTTGTTTGACTTATAGAGCTGTGGAAAAAACTAAGGGACTACTCTTTATTTTTAAACAAATCTGCATTTTTAAATCCTGGTTTAATCTTGGTTCTGCTGGCAGAAGGCTATGCTGAACAGTAGGTTTCTTCCAAGCTCACAATTTCTAAGACAGCAGTACGCAAGAACAAGGTGAAGCAGGAGACACTGGGGACGACCAGAAATCAGCCAGGTTAAGGGAGGAAGTGATTTTCTAATGCCAGAGATGATTGTTAACTTATCCATCAGTGCCTCATGAATCATAGGATGACATAAAGTGACCTTCAAAAGGAATGGGACACATTAAGTGCCGGTCTGAAACGGACTGCTGGACAGTTCATATCAGGCTCCTAGAAGCAGGACTGAAGTTCCAAAAAGCAAGGAAGAGGCTCTTCCTTAATGTGACACAGAGAAGAACCAGGCTGGAGTTTGCAAAATAAAATTATATATTGTTCACAGATGCATATCCATAAATTGTTGTTCAGTCAACTGTCCAATGCTTCACAAGAATAAAAATCTGCAGTTGTATGAAATAAATGGAAAAGTGGTAAAAACCTGTCGTGTGCAAAAACTTTTCACTGGTAGTGTATCACTTCGGACAAAAGCACTTATTAAAAGAAATAAATTTAAGATGGTTAATACTGTATTTTAGCATTTCGCATCTATATAGGATAAATATTAGTTCACTTCTGTATATTAACTTTAGTGAATCAATATGTTGATGTACCTGTCTTGCACTTTGAGAGACTAACGAAATAACTAAGGAGTTATTTCACTTAAAAGCTATTTCATAACTAAGGAGTCTTAGAGTGATCTCTACCGCTGTACCGTGAGATCTACCACACAGAACTAATGTACATCAAGAACATTATGCAAAATCTATCCAGACTATTATGTTTCCCAACCTAATCTGACAGTTGTGTCCTGGCTCTTCAGTGGAACAAACATAATCTTTCAAAACAATATCATAATAAAACACCGCTGACATGACACCTTATTCTGTATATTGTTAAAAGAGAGGGTCATTATATAAAATTGTAAATTTCTAAAAAATCACTGTTGCTTACTTGTCTATATTGGTTATATGTATTAATTTCTGTCTCTGTAGTTTATTTACAAATATATTTCTTACACCCATTTTAACATTTACAGCTTCATTCACTAAATTTAGTACATTAAGTGGTGGAAGATATGACTATACTTAACAGTTAAAACCACACTTTGAATGGCAAATTAACTTTGTGCCTAGTACTCTTACTGCACATAGCTATATACGGTGGTTTGACATTGTATTTTTCACTGCATTGTACACTATCCGCATCATTACACTGTGACACATACATTTATCAGATGGTCTTTGTGTGGAAAATATTACAAGAGAATATGCTATATTATCAAAAAAGGGAAAAAAAACTGCTGTACTTATCATGCTAAGTGTCAAGTTTCACTACACTTAGCAACCAATAAAATGCAGTGCTGGAGTTCATGACCGTCAGCCTTACACGTTCTGTGTGCACTCATGTTCAGGAAGTTCCTAGCAGTACCTACCAAGGAAAGACTAAAGATTCTAAAATTCTCATCAGAGCAGGTTTATCTTGTAAGGTAAGGAAAAGTTTCTTTTCAGTTTTAAAATATTTGAAGTGTTCTGTTTGTGCATGTTGGTATTGTGTGGAGTGGAATATGTGCAAATTAAGTAAACGTTCTTATCTATAGTTTCATAAATACAGCTAAACTTAAGTCCCACTAATATGTACAATTCTGTGTTTGGTGTGGACTCTTAACACTGCAATTATCAAGGTGAGTACATGAGGTTAAATTATTGTACACAATAGCTTGTAGTTCATGAACACCGTGCTTTGTGCTTGGTTTTGGGTGTACCATGCTCAACATCCAGGAAACTTAGAAGAAAATGTGAGTTTTTAAAAACGCGTAAAATACATAAGATTACAAAGACAATCAAAACACTGTTATTTTTTCATTGTGATATAGTAACATATTGGCTTATTTATTAATATGTTACATAACAAAACAATATGTTTAAATCAAATATGTTAAAAATAAATTATTTTTTTTAAAGACTGCTTTAAAGGCTGCTGCTTCTCTTGAATAAAAAATATTCAGCTATTGGGTGGTTTTTGACAAGACATACATGTCATGATGAACATCCAATCAATTTCAGATTTGTGTTCTGATGAACAGAAAAGTGTAGAAAATCCTGTTTTGCAAAGATGTGTTGTCACCAATGGAGTTTAAGCTTCCATAGTTTACCTTACAAGGCAAGGGGAGCCATTCTGAGGGTAGTGAAAATAAACTTGTGATGTTTATCCCCTTCCAAGTTCTACAGTTTGTTATTGTATATTTGTTACAAGCTGTATGTGAATGACAATACACAGAATATGTATTATTAAAATGTACCAGTATTTTGAAATGCATTTTGCCTGACACTGCCTGACATGCAAATGCATTGTGTTGTTTATTATTAGTTTACCAGCGATACATTAAGCCATTGCACACTAAACTGCTCATTTTGCAAACTGGATAGCTTTCCCTCATTATCATTATACTGCAGCTGTCAATGTCCTGTTAAGATAGGCAAAAGATATTGAAAGGACATTCTGCAGTATATGAAGTCATTCCACTTAGCACATTATTGCACGAAAACAGGAAATGATTTGCTTAAAGCAGCTATCCATCATTGTTTAAAGAAAGTGAGATGGATAGAACTCTGCTTATATTAAAAGCTGAATTAAGGAAAATTTTGATTGAAAGAGTTAAAGATTGATTTGACCATGCATCTCAGTACATGAAACAAGTTTTGATAATTGTATGGAACTCCACCCTATAACAGCAAAAGACTGCACAAATAACAGCAAACTAAACAACCAAGACTTGTTAAGACTTGAGTGATTAGAAGATGAGCAGTAGATGAGCAATGGGTAGTTATCAAAGCAAGCAGAGGATTTAGATTTAGATACCTCAGAGATGAGGTTTTCTTCCCTTTATTCTCGATTCTTTTTGAATGTTATGACAACTAACTTCTTATTATATGTAGTCACACAGGAGACATCTCACAGTTCTCATAGTAACACAAACTTTACAAAACCTCAAAATGTTTGAAGGGACACTTTGTATGTAGATTGATTATACTTCTGAATGAATGCTACTGAAGACAACGTTGAATAAATGAAATACAGTCCAAAGTATATGGGCAAGAAATCGTCTCTGCCATATAAAAACAGTGCAAAAAAGAGAATAATTCCCATTTGGTTTCTGGTTTTGGATTATTTTTTATTGGCAGTTTTATTATCGTCAACTGTAATAAGACCAGGTAATCTTATAGTAAACTGTGGAATATTGTATGTAGCATGAGCTGAAAGTGTTGTAGCTCCATGTGTTTTGTGAGAAATCAAAATGCTTTCATTATAAGGCTGCATTGCTGTGCTGTCACATCATATGTCCAGTCATATATATTGGTTAGTTCCTCTAAATTTATCACAATGTCAACAGCTCATTTAAAACCATGACCATATATTTGATAATTATGAAAGCTGAATGGAATGTATTAATTTTTTGTTTCAGTTTTACAAAAATTCCTTATTTATAAAAGGGGGACTAATACTATAAATCAGGGTTCCACAATTCTGGTCCTGAAGAGCCGCAATACAACACAGTTTGCAGATTTCTCTGCTCAGACACACCTACTAAACCTGGTAATTAGTTGATTAAGATATGCTTGAGTAGGGAAATCTGCAAAGTGTGTTGCATTGTGGCCCTTCCGGACTGGAATTGGGGAACCCTTCTATAAATAATGGAGAAATTATCTCTGGCACTTGTGAGAGCCAAAGGAATGTTCATTGAACAGCTGCAAGAATAATACTTATTAATATAATATCGGTAGATTGTATGAATTCTTTGTCTCTTGTTTTTTTAGCTGGTAGCCAATAACCATTAAGGCTGCAATTAAGAGTATTTGAAACTGGATATATCTTTTTTTATTGTGCAATATTCTGACATTATCAAAATGAGATGATGACTCATTTACTGTTGTTTCCTTTCAAAACAAAATCAGTGCTGTACTCCTTAAAGCAGGAATGTCAAACCCATGGTTTGCAGGCCACATCCGACCCGATAATATCTTAAGTCTATCACATCTGGCCCACCTGTATACGCTCATCACTGGCACTACAAATCCCAGCGATAGGTGGCACGTTGGCATGTCAATCAAGGCTTTCAAGCTAGCTCCCCCTCCTGCCTCTTGGGGTGGTTTTCCACTACACCAGGTACCGCACCTTTGGTATTTGAAGAAGGTACCAAAAGGACGGTACTTCAACATGTTGGTTTTCAACTGGCGTAAAAACTGGGGGCACCGAATAATAATCACAATACAAGCCTGAGTACTTTGTACTGAATTTAAAAAATATCTATAGTACATTATAGGGCTGGGCGATGTGCGATATCAATACCAACATTATTATGCACATGCAATTCTTACGTTGCTAGTCAGCTAGATTAAGATTAAGGCTTTTTCTTCCCTTCCTATTGTACAGCCATTATAAGGCAGGGAACATAAGAACATAAGAAATTTACAAACGAGAGGAGGCCATTCAGCCCATCAAGCTCGTTTGGGGAGAATTCAACTAATTGCTCAGAGTTAATCCAGTCTAAAATGTTCTCCCAAAACATTTTTACTACGTCATAGGAAAAAACAGTAAGCAAATTTTGTAATTTTAATGATTATTCCTTTTCAGGATTATATAGTATATGTTTAAAAATCAGTTTAAAGTTTACCTCCACTGGTTTTGCATGAGTGCTGTAAGCATTGTCATTATTATCATAATCATTTTAATCTTTGCAGCTAAAATCACTTCTAGATAGGTTTGTGAGAAATTTATGTTGAACTCATTTTTGTACTTTATAAAATACACCAATATTTGAAAATTTTGCAAAACAGTGCTCTCCTAGTTGCTACCCTATACAAAATACTTTTCTTGTCATGCCATCCTGATCTTGATGTATCTGTTCTTCCAACCAGCTTGGGTCTCTTCATTTGTTTACGCATATATATTTAATTTTTTTTATGTTTTCTGAGTTCACAACCTTTTTCAAGATTGCGCGTGTATTATGCTTCAAAGGCAGGCTATTTCCATAACCAGTCGACAAAGAAAGTCCCACCCCAAAGTACTGAAGTACCAAAAAAGTACCCCAATTGGTTTGGCACTTTAGATACTGAAACTTTTGGTGCTGGTACTTGAACAGGAGTCAGTGGAAAAGAGAAAGTACCGAATGTACCATACCAAAAGTACAGTACCTGGTGCGGTGGAAAAGCTCCAGGAAAAGATGTCTTGGGAGAAGTGAAATTCATATTGCTGTATGAGTATTTTGTCATAATACATCTGACTAAATATGGTCAATTATTTTTCAATAAATACTGATCTGGTTTGGCCCTCAAATTCAACCCAGTTTTTTAATCTTGGCACCCTCTGTGACTGAGCTTGACACCCCTACCTTAAAGTATACCATACATTTCTGATTACACGCATACTCTGGCATTACAATTTTTACATTTACATTTCGATTGTTCCATGCTCAGGATAAGTGGTTGGCACAAAGATGAATGGATTTCTATTTTGTAAAATTGTTACATTTATTTCTTTAAATTGTTCATAGTACGTTAGATGGTGTAGATAGTCATATTTCAAATGATCATCAGTACAAGTCGAATTAGTTGAAATATTATGTCATTTATGTTTGTACCAAGTAAAATGAAATGACATGTAAGATAATTGCGGGGGCATTGCCTTTACAACTATGTGAAGATGCAATCGTTAAAGTTTTTATGGTGAGTGAACCAATGACAATGACAACCCAAGGGCTGGTCTAGCTCCCTAAGCTGACTTTGGTAAGAAAATCTTCCGATTATACTTGTTGAGATTTCATGTTCAGTTCTTGATTGGCTTCATCTGATACATTGATGTACTGTTATTTTAGTACTCATTACTGCATAGTGCGTTATTGTAACGTGATCCATGTACAATGAAAACATCACTGTCTAATACTGAGGAAATAGTTGGACTCACCAAGCAAATTGTTTCTCAATGTGCAAGGAGATGTAATCACTGCTTGGGAAAAATGTTCTATGTAGAAAAACATGCAAAAAACAATGGCAACAAAACATTTCCTGTTCCACCCATTAGGTACATGCACCTTGTAAATAAGTCATCTGACAGTTCCTATCACTTACCTTGACCCTTTACTTATATTGCAATTTGCCATATGTAGGAAGAAAAACAAGGTTTGTTAATTTCAGTTGTCAGACTTGTGCTGCTTTATTTATTATTCGGAGTGGGGAGGGTACAAATATTACTTTAAACAGATAGCAGTATTATTTCTACTATAATCTCTGAAAGTAGTTTACAGTACATTGGTGCTTGAAAAATGACAATTTGTATCTCCATACCTGTCCAAACCCATATTCAGTAATGTTCATCCATTCACAGGAAGGCATGGTACATCCTGGACAAAACAAAGGTGTCCCCATATATTCGCTACAGATAGCTTTAATCACCTGTGTTGCATGTCAGATAAAATCCATACAGGGTAGGGGCTGGATTTGTACTTTACAGACACAATAATGCCATTAACTGTTCTACTAATGTGTACCTGTGCATAAATAATCGCCTGTAGATTTAACGCATTTACATGTGTTTTTGTGTTTACACACAGAGTTGAGTACTTATACTGCCCGGCCAAAAAAAAAGTTGCCATTTGAATTTATACTCAGCAAATACTTAAGAGCCAATGACTGGATCATTATTACAGCTCAGCAACCTTATGCAGCAATAAAGTAAAGTCAGCTGAGTACCTGAATCTACTGAATGGCCAGGTTACACCTCCATCCATCATCAATGGATTTTTTTCTTCCCTCTTGGCATGGGCATATTCCAGGACAAGAATACCAAGATTCATTAGGTTCGAATTGTCAAAGAGTGGCTCAGGGAGCATGAGGAATCATTTTCACACATGACTTGGTCACCACACAGTTGTGACCTTAATCACATTGAAGGTCTTTGGGATGTGCTGAAGGAGGATTTATCGAGTTGTTCAACTCACTTGTCAGTACAAAATCTCAGTGAGAAATTAATGCAAATCTGAATCAAAATAAGCATGAGATGTTGCATAAGCTTGTGGAAACAATGTCATGACAAATGTGTGCCATAATGAAAGCTAAAGGCCAATGAAAAATTCAAATGGACTTTTTTTTTGGCCAGGCACTGTATATGTATTCAACGAGTGCTTATGACTGGTGTATATATATATATATATATACATACACATCCGTGTGTATGTTTGTGTATAGTGTGAAGAAGAATATATAAAAAAATAGCTCATTAGACCATTTTTAAACACAATAGGCAAAATACCTGCCAGATACCTTACATTTCACCAAAAGGCAACACATTTACCTCAAAAACCGAGGTCATTTTTTTTTCCCCCAAGTCCATTTTTTCCTAAGGGATCAGTCAGTCATGGGTGACAACCCCATATTAAAACAGCCAACTATAAAACGTTTCCTCTAATCTGTAAGGTTTCAAATATTTCCACCTTCAGATTGGTGAATCTTGAAAAACTACCGCATGTTTTGGACCGTATCTTTTAGCCCTGCTCTGCATTATGATTAGAAGTCCTAATTGGGAGCAGTAATTATCGGTTTCAATTTTGATCCCCTGTACAAACCTACAAAGACGCCTTGTTAAAGTTACATCATTCGTAGTTGTGTATCTTTTAACACATAACTTACGAACGACGTATTGTTAAGAAGGCTTCGGGAAACTCATTCCTGTTTGATTATTCATTTTATTAGAAAAGAAAATTACGTGTTGTTTGGTGCTGATGCCTACAACAATAATGTGAAAATTTAATGATATTTTAAAAATGAAGTAAATTTGCTCTCCTTTAGGATTATATATGAAATAACATAGAAAGGCAAGGATTTCCTAAACTTCTACCATACATTTGATGTAGGCTATGGGAAAAGATAATAGCTACCATTCTGATGCATTTTTTTGTTTATCATAAATGCTTTTTCAGTGTAAAATATATTTTGCATGTAATTGGAAGTATTTTTGTTTCCACGTGTAGGAAAAGTTAATCGGTGCACTGTATATAACAGAGTCTTTTCTTAGTCAGCGTTTCAAAGCTGCACCGGAAAGTCCCTCTTATTTAAAACGACGTTTCTCTGCCACTATGCGCGTTTCCTGTACTTCGTTACACTTGACGAGCGGTGGAGGTGAGAGCTTGCTGAGCACTGCTAAGGCGAGGGAATTTCATGGTAAAGTTGAAATATAGCTTAACCCGCGTAAGGAAATGAGAGAAAAGCACTTTTTGTTTTTTTCTCCTTCGGAATACAATACGTGTAGTTCGTTTTTGTGCGTGGATTTATATTAATGGATGTCCACGATCCACGGATGTACATGGATTAATTAGTTACAGTATTCGTAGTGTATTCCGGACATGCAGAAAATTCTGGTAGCTCTATATATAGTGAACTTGGAGAGTATACGGATTGGTAACATCGGGCTGTTTTTCTAAGGAAGTTTAACTTGTATTCCGATGTGTTAGTTGAGATTGCGATTAGCGTGACCGTTACATACTAACCAGCGACATTGAGGTTGTAGCGTGGAAAGTTTCTTAGAAACTGAAGCGTATCTGCATAAGGACAAGATAATAGTCAAAGAATTTTTTCGGTGTAGCCATGACCAAAATAGAATATACAGTGCTCATAGAAAATCTTTCGAGGCTTGCTTAAAAGTGTAAAAATGTTGTAAATTTATTGGTTTCATAACAATAGTCCACTGACAAGCATATCACAGACATTTTCTTTTATTACGAATCATCATTTTGTGACAAACTCATTCAGTTCTCTTCTTGCCATTTCGCTGTTGGAGTTGTAGTCATTGGCTCCCAATCTAAACCCAAATGTTTGGTATTTTATTTTATTGCAGAACTGTTACTAATTAAAAAGCACCAAATAAGACTGCTTGTCAATGAAATTTTTTACTCAAAACAGCGCTTTTAGGACTATAATTTGGATTTAAATTTCTTGCCAGAGGACATTAATGCTTTACTTAAACCTACGGGTTGTTTCTAATGGGATATATATCAATCAATCTGTCTAATATGTGGATTTTTGTATATCGTATGAAATGCGTTGTATTTTAACATGTCGTGAGTTTGTACAGCTGCTCCCTTGGGTGTCTTGTAAAAGACAAAAAGTTATAATTTTTGTTATTGAATCAATAAATTTACAATATTTCTAATGAATTAGCATCCCAAGGCTTTCTGTGAGCACTGTATATGATTTAATTTTCGCTTGTTATGAGTTACATAAGACTGCAAATTTGTTGTATTCCTGTAAACGTTTATAGGAAACGTACACAATTCTGTGTCGCAAAGGGAGATGATCTTACTCTAAAATGGTATTTAGTATTTCTTTGGTGGATGTCTGCTTATGCCATTGCTATCCATCTTCCAATTGTTTGTCCTGCTCAGGGTGCCCAGGGGGTCTAGAGACTGGAGCCCCAGAGGCTGAGGTAGACCTAGAGGTTGGAATATACTTAGTGGCTGGGGTAGACCCCGATGCTGAGATAGATCCAACCAGAAATAGACTTAGAAGCTGGGGTAGACCAAGAGGCTGAGATAGACCCAGATGCTAGGATACACCCATTGGCTAGGATATACTTACAGGCTGGGGTAGACCAAGAGGCTGGCCTAGACCAAAAGGTTGGGATACACTTAGAGGTAGACCCCGGATAGGATGTCCGTCCATCAAACTACACACACACACACTCACATTGCAGTCAATGTTTATTGAAAACTTCTTCAAGAAGATTTTTTGGAGATGACATGAGACCATTAGGTTGTGTAAGATTAATGTGTGAAACATATAATCAGTGTAGCTATATTTTCTTTGCTTTGTAAACTATGTTTCTAACACAGGTTTCATATTTACTAACCCTTATTTATTCTGGGTGTGAATAATAACTGTCTCTGTCACTCTTCCGTCATTGACTAATTCTTAACTTTAGAGTCAGAATTTAGAACAAACGTAAGAATAATAGGAGTGAGTTGTAGATTATGTATAAAGTTATTTTGTTCTATATAGGTGGCCTGCTTTTGCCTGTGACAGTGCTGCCTCAGCGTTTAGCTGGGGGTTGGATAGCGTGCCACGTTCCTGTGGTGCTAGCAGCTATGAAACATGAAAAAAAACAACCTGGCCTTATTGCCTTATTAGTTGGTACTTCCTTTTTCTTCAGTCATGACATTTTATACCTTTTGTTACAATTTTGATTTTTTTGAGACGGTGAATCTCCTGCATAGATGCTTTTAGAAATACCAACAGAAATTTCCAAGCAGATATTAAAAAAATATGAAAACTTTAAGCTAAAGGGTCAGTTTAACCTTCAAAATTGGAAAATGTTTGTTAGATTAGCTTGTATTTTTAGCTCAAATAAACTTTAAACAGTTGCACTGATATGCAATTTTCTTGGTGACACTGGTTATAAGTTTTATTATTTGGCTGTTTGATGGACTTTGAAAAACTTTGTTGCCATGGAAACACCAGGTGGACTCATGCCAGATAACACCAGGTGGACTCATGCCAGGCATCCACACCATGGGGGCCATAGCTGGAAACACTCCAGCTTCCCCCTTCAGTCAAGTGCATAATCTGTTTCTGACTACTGTTGTTGTCAATGACTATATACAGTTCATTATTTAAAGTATTAATTGGAGGAAACAGAAGCTTAAAACAATAGACTCTGAAAATAATCTTGGTGGTCTGGTTCTTAGAGGGGGCACGTTGACTCTTTGATCTTCTGCTACAACAATACTGTGTATGTGAATTTGAGCGGTTGTGTGGTCCCTGCTCATGTGCAAATATTGCAAATACTAGGTTCATTTAAAACACCAAAACAAAAATGCAATTTGTAGCCTGTATTTGTTATCAATAGTAAACTTGAAATTTGTTTTAACAAACTACAAGCTGTGCTAATGGGTCTTGATTGTGCACAAATGAAATTTAAAACATTTAGGGCTCAATTTTCCTCTTGCACAAAGTTGTTTTGCTAGTTTCGTACCAGCGCATTGCTCATTTTCACGCCATGCGCATGTCGTAAAAACAGTAAATGATTTTGCTCCCGTTTTCCGCTCGTAGGAGTGGTGTTTTTTAAATGAGGCGTGGCCAGGCGCATTGTTGGCGCATTGCTATGTTAATGCAGTACAATGTCATCGCGCTTTAAACCAACAAAAACTAAGCCAAAAGTTAGTGCCGCATTGTTAAAAGGTATTTAAACGGCAAGTTTTAGAAATGTGACACTTGTTTTTGATACAGATACGCCGTTGTGCACTAATGGTATTTTGTTATTTTATTTGATTTCATTTAAATACGTTTTTTATAGAGTACATCTGGTCCTTTCATCATACTGTTTAATGACACACCAAAAGAAAACCAACATATATTAAGTAAAGAATAAACCACATCATTAAAAAACCTTTCTAGTCCATTATCAGAACTAAGCACGTACTGTAACTGAAAGGACATTTAGATTGCTGAAAATGCATTTCAGATATTTAGATTAGTCAGCTGGAACATTACAGCTCTCAGAAGGTCGCAACATTCTTTGTGGCATGTTGTATGTTGCGTAACATTGCCATGCATGATGGATGTGTGTTGGACATAAATGAGGACACATTAGAGGACTTTAGAAGGCGTGATGCTGAACTGCATGTGCCAATGCCAACAAAGGAGTGCATGCCGGCAACAGTGCGGGCAAGGAGGGATCAGCTGGTAGAAGAGCTGCATCGTCTGTAGCCTGGTAAGGAATCTAAATTGTAAGAGCAGGAAAATAACAGCCCTATTGCCTTTTAGTTGAACATTTTAAACACTTTAAAAACTGTAGGTTGTTTTGTTTGAACAAAGATTACATTTTTATTTTGTGAACTGCAGACCCAGAATTGAAATAATAAACACATAATAATAATTAAGTCCCCTTTCCCAGCCACTGCTCTCGTTCAGCAGCGAGCTTCCGTTTTCCCCGTCTTCTGACATCAATATACTGCTTTCAGCACTGCGGGGATGATCTGGCGATTCCAGAAAACAAGGACACACTCACTGCTACCTTATTCCACCCCAACTTCACCTCGAAAGGCTTCGGTGGAACAGTGGTGCTCCCATAGATGACATGCTCACGCCTTTTCACCTCGTGCATGAGCACGTCCATTTCCTCGGCCAAAAACCGTTCTTGTTTGCTGGACAAACTCACCATTGTAATAGTAACCCACAATAGATCTTGCACGGCTGCCTTCTATAGGTGAGGTGATGCGCCATTCGGATTGGTTCATTGCATGTTATGTCAAAACATGCCTCTGAATAATTGAGAGAGTTAGGGCAACCTGTTTCCACCTCGCACAGGCGCAAAGTCTGGTTTTCCGCTGTTAAATTAGCGAAATGGATTTGGACACGCCCATAACTGTTAGTTCCACTTTGCGTGTTACGCTTTGTGTTATATCGTCCACGTAGACCCCTTAGTGTTCATGTCTGACATTGCAGAGGGGAATGAATTGGGTGAATAGGTGAAGTAGGGTAGTGAGCTGGACTGGAGTGAACCATGATAAAAAACATGTTGTAGGATGAGATTTGTGCTGAGCTGTGTGGGAATGAGGTGACCTTCCAGCTGTGATAGGGATCTGATGTGTGATTGGTGTGCCGCTAACCATTTTGGTCACTTGAGCATAACCAGCATAGAACTGAACCAAAACAGTTGTGCTGACATGTTATGTTTTAATCAACAGTGTTACGTCTGTAATGGTTTC
The DNA here is from genome assembly GCA_026777985.1 of Mormyrops attenuatus. Lineage (NCBI taxonomy): Eukaryota > Metazoa > Chordata > Actinopteri > Osteoglossiformes > Mormyridae > Mormyrops > Mormyrops attenuatus. The sequence continues at coordinate 21,729,764 of JAODKC010000137.1, read as the reverse complement.
AGAAGGGAAATGGGTTGTGTTGTAGTGGTAAATTCCTAATAATGAGAGCAGAAACTGAAGTGGGTCGTTCGTTGTGTTTTATAAACTGGTATTCATGTGTGAACGCTTATTGTACAAGCCAGCACAGGTACATGCTACTGAAAATATCACCATTTCAATACACAAATGTGAATGAATACTTCTGACAGATTTTCTTTCTCTCACAGATTTTAAAGATGCTGAAACTGCTGGTCCTGTGTCTGATTGTCAAAGCAACTGGTAAGAACCAACCCTAATCCTAAACATAACCATAATCCTAAACCTTAATCAAAATTATCCGTATACCTAACCCTAGCCTGCTGCCTGTCAAATAAAACATTGGACTTTGAGATGAATTTTAAATGACATGTAGACATTTGAATGGAATAAGTTTATATTTTATATTTAGTTGTAAGTTTATACAGGTGTACATTCTTATAGGGCAGTGCACTTTAAGTATTTTGCATGTGTTCAATATAAGGACTTTATCCAACTACTGTTGTGTTACGAATTTGTGTTCTTGACCAATGCACGACTCCTGCATCAAATGAGATGTTCATAAATTTTCTAATAGCATACAGACTTTATTTTCATATGTCTGATGTAAGAATTCTGCATGTTCCTGGCAGCTTCAGGTGTTGAAATGGATGAGACAGAAGGATCAGCTGATATTGGTAAGAAGTGAGACCCCACATATTTACACAGCAGCGAGAACCCATATTGTAAATAGTTAACTATGAATTTTATTCTGTCATTTTAATTGTGGTTGACAAATGGATTGGGTATATATTTGCATCTTATTTAGAAATTAATCATATTTTGAACTGTATTAAAAGGACAATGGATATGCAAAAAACATTTTCATTTTCCTTTAATTAAAGCAGCACTTTTGACAGCATGATTAATGTTAAATTGAAAAACTTGATAAATTACACTGAAGTGACTCCTTTTGTGTTCTCTGGCTTTTTCTACAGGTGACGATGAAGACTGTAGGTTTATACCATTTCGAAACAGAATTTAAGACCCAACATGTTGTGGTTGTAAAGATGACTTATATGTGCCTGTTACTGCTAAGATTATCACATGCGCCACACATTCCTTCATGCGAGTCTTCCCCCACTCAGCCGTTGTTTAGTTTGTCTCATAATTTGTATAACAAATACCTGTTTTGATTAATGACCTGTTTATAAAATCAATTAACTGATACATTAAATGTGTATGACCAGAAGGGGGGGCAACTTTAATACGTGTAACAATGCCATTTACTATAGATGCAATCAGTTAAATGCAAAAAGTTAATTAAACCTCCAGCATTCTGCAGCCTTGTAAAAAACTGACTGGTGGTCACCTCTGATCTTGATCATATATATGTTCAGGTGGCTTTTCAGAAATGTATCACCAGTTGGGTCAATGTTACAAGCTGTTGTCTGACCTGTTTCATCAATGTTGCTTTGCATGCTTGTTGTAGATCATGTCAAAAGAACAAGTGTTAATCTTAACTCGGAACACACTGGGAATTCTGATAAGTCAAGAGGAGACAGTGAAGGTAAATAATTAAACAAATAAATCTTGTTAATCTTGCATCTTGTGTATATTGTACTATTTTGCAGGGTCTTACATAGTTTGCCACATTGCAATTAATGTTTTAGTCACATGAAAACCACGTAGAGTTTATGGTAAACAAATTCAATATCATGTATTAAGACACATCCCATTCAACACTTAAACTAGTAGCTGAAAAATTACATTATTTGAAAAAAATGGGTTAAACAATTGTTCTTTGCGGTAAACAAATCCAAGAGCCTAGAGTAATTGTTACGTAATTTCATTTGAAGCAAATGCTTTAGTCCCAAATGTGTCCATTTACATGTACATCTCATAAATTTGCTTCAGAACTCAGTCTCTTTGTATTTCACTTTCAAGTTTAAAACCTGTTTGTCTGATTGCAATTTTTCTCTGCAACATTTAGACAGGGTCACCACCATCGTCATCATTGTAGCTGTGAGCACGATTGTGCTCATATTAGTCGTGATAGGAGGTAAGGCACATGTCACCTAAACTTGTTTTTGTCCCATAATCTCTAGGGAGATGACACAAACCAGTTTGATATGTATTGATTGTGTAAGGCCTTAGGCGATCAGGTCTTACCTACAGGCCAGTGAAATGACTTCATATCTGAGCCCATGTAACTGCAGACTGTTTGCATGGACTGGCATGTCTGCTTGGGATATTCAAAATATCACTGTTTCCGATTAACCCAGTGACAACGCTGTGAAAATAGTTGACCATTACACTAGATCAAACTCTTTTAATGTGACCACCTAGCTGTACAAGCAGCACTTGATTTAAATAGTGATCTTAAGGAGGTATAAAGTAGCTGCCTCAAATGAATTATTGTGATAAATGTATTTGAAAATCACTTTTTGCAGATACTTTTTGGGGCTCTGTCAGTATATGTAAAAATTATGTTCTGTTGATGAATTGGCCATGTAATCAGTCTAATTGCATGGATTGCCTTTTCATCCTGTATTTCAGCCATTTTTCTGGTCAAACACCACATGCAGAGTCAGCTTCAAGGGTAAGGATAGATATTTTGTTTTATTTGATTGTTGGAGAATAACACATAATTTGTATCGTTGCTTGCAACACTGTGAAAACCATTAATTGGAACTTAATTGGAATAATGAGAAACATAAACTCTAAAATTGTATTACTTAGGGCCAATGCAAATTGAATGAGAAAATATCTGAATAATTAAAAATAAGCTGATAATATGAACTGACAGATAAGAGACTTTGATATTGTATGTGGCAATATTGTGATTGTCCTCATATTTTTACTGACCTTATGTTTCATTCTGCTTTCACCTTGGTGTCTGTGAAAAGGTGACAGACAGTCAGCAACAGAATAGAATCCTTTGTCAAAGCCTAACATCTGTTTAGTCAATGGACTTATTTATTTGGAAATAACTGTATGGAAAAGTGACAAACAAGTCTGATGGGTCACAGTCCCTGCTGCAGTTGGCAACCTGGCCTCTGCTACGAAAATGTCATCATCAAAATCAGACAGTTGTGCCAAAGGCAAGCAGAATGAGACACATCCCCCTATCAGAGCTGGTTTATACTTGCACAAGAGTCACACACCACTTTGAGTCATCTGATGCCCCCACCTGCCAAAAGAAAAGAAAGGAGGGGGTGTCCTATGTATAACCCTTCGATACAAGACCTGACATGTGTCCAGAAAAGGGTGCATTCGGTGAAAATCTGGCTCTCTGAAATGAGAAAGCAGAAAAACAGCCTGCCTATCCCAGTATTGCTACACTCTGTCTGACATGAACAATCAGACAAAAGAACTGCCTCAACCAGTTTAACGGTGATACATTGTGTTTTTCTTACATGAAAATAACCAGCTTGTACAAGAGGCCCCAGGGGATCTGTGCAGGTGGCTGAGTGGCATTATATGTGGGCTATAGTTAATGCTGTGGCTGGCTTTCTGCTGAGTAATCACTTTCCATCCCTATGTGCGCAATGTGTATGCCGCACAGCCCTACCAGGTTATCAAATTGTCTGTGTACAGCAGAGCCGGTATCTGCTCACCTAGCAACTCGCATTAGCAATCTGCGTACAGAGTCCCCGCTGTGTCTTAATCGACCAAATACTTTAAACAGTGACGGTGCCTCCCGGGGCAAGATCTGAAGAGGGTGGTGGCCATGGTGATGAGTGACAATGTGACTTAAAGGAGGCTTAATCACACAGCAACCCCCAAGTATTTCAAGTCAACACTTTGGCTTTTTGGGAGACGCTGTAAAAACATTACAATCACACCCTGCAAATGTATGCCCTGTGTAAGTCTTTAAGCCTTCCATGTGCAGCATTGAACATGGTATCAAATGGTTCGATCACAACAAATGTCATTTGCAAAAGTAATCACCACTTTAATCATTCAGTATAATGGTAATTTACTTGGTTGTTCATTTACTTTGTGCATTATTCTATATATTTAAAATTTCATATGCAGTCGTCAATTTTTTGTTTCTAGCATTATTGGATATTATTTAAGCCAGTTTTGAATTATATGAGTAGTAGTACAGAATAATGTTAAAAATTAATATAAATAATGTTTCCATAGAAGGTACTTTTGTCTTTGAACTGAAGTTGACATGTGTAGCTAATACATCCATAATTTTTCCCTGCAGGATGTATGCTGTTCCAGCAGAACAAGCTCAGAAAGGGACTATCTAATCACCAAGATCTCTTCCCCATTCAACACCTGCCATGGAGCCCTTGCATGGGGCACTGAGGCCGAAGCAGCCAGCATGGGAAGCCTTACATAACCCTCTCTGCACTCTTAGTTCTTCTTTGGTTCTTGACTCTGTCTCCTCTGTAAGTCGCATTTGTTCACATGCTGAACAATTCATACACTTGTTAGGTCAATCAGTACTGCACACTCTTTGATCCACCTTTTTCCCATCTTATTATTTGCTTTTCTTCTAATCCCTCCATGCTTAAAGTGCCATGCCACGCTGTGCCTTGGGAAAAATCATGGCTAATTTTTGCACTCCAGTAACTGTGGGACCTGAATAGGACAGAGTTGGATGAGATCTAACCAAGTCCGTTATTGTACTAAAAATCCTGTAATGTAGACACCTTCCCAGTAACATACAGTAACTTACAGGTGGTTTCAGTTAGTTTAACCACCACATAGTATACTCATAGTACATCAATTAATAAATGACATGTTACAGAATGCACTGAAAATTTAAAATATTTAGCAGACACTTTTATCCAAAGTGACATGCATTTTTGAGAATGCGGGGTCAGACAGTCCCTAGAATAACTGGGGCTTAAGGGCCTTGCTTGAATGCAACAATAAAATCACTCGGGCGACCACACAATTTGAATCAGCACCCTTCCAATCATAAACACACTGGCCTAACTCGCTAAGCCACACACCACCCCAATATCACAAGTATGTTCTTTAACACAGAAAAGATTTCCTGCCTATGTTCTTGTTCCGTCATTATTCTGAAGCAGAAGGAATGCATCTGTCTATTTTTACCCTTGTGATCTTAACCGTCCTACGCATTATCACTACCGGAATCTGCTTCCCAATGTACCACAATTACAAACAGCCAAAAGCTGTCCAGAACAAACAGTGATTTAAACAGTCCCTTGTCCCCCAGCATATTTTATTTCCTTTTCGCCATGCATTTACCCTGACCTTGCACTGTAGCATTTTTGTAAATAGCTTTTAAAAGTAGTCAAGGCAATATAAGGTTTCAGATGACAGGGTGGAGAGAGAATCAAATCAACTGGGACAAATTGACTGGGAAACACCCCACAATAAACATCTTTCATTTATACCTTTCACTGTTTGAGTAGATCTGTTCACTTCCTATTTGATAGAAAACCATCTTACCCACAGGCTTTGGAACATGAGGAATTGGATACAGTAACTTTTTTAGTAGCTTCAAAATGCATAGAAAATATCCTGGTGTGAGAAATTGGCAGAATCTCTTTTGCCATTGTATGAAAAACGAGATTACGTAAAACAACATGAGTCAAACGAATTGGTTGTCTAAAAAGGGAAGCTAATTAAAAAAGTTTTTTGGTAAAGTGAAAGGCATACATTGTGACTTTGCTTCACCTTACAGCTATGATATCATTGAGTAATTATTAGCATGGCTAATAAGAAATAATGTTTTTTTTTCTGCTCAAGCTTGTTTTTTTCTGATTGCACTTTACTTACAATGCAAACAGTTTGCAGTCTGTTTGTAAACAGAATGTCATTAATACTGAAATCCATTTTAGCCTGTTAACTTGTCATAATCTGGAAGCATTTCAATTAAATAATTTGAACATTTCGTGAATATTTCGTTGCTTTAACTATATCCTATATATGAGTTGAAGGGTAATTTGTGTTTTGTTTTTGTTTGTCACAAGCAAGGTATTGTGTAATGAGCCAATGAAATTAGGAAATGATTATGGACAAAGCAATCATCACTGAAAAAAATGTAAGCCTTGTAAATCTGTTATTTTTGCACCAAATCATTTGGAACCCAATGTGCTTTCCAGCAAAATGCATAATTCATAACCCTGTAGCCAAATCTTTTTATGGTGTTTTTCTTGTGAATGTCAGAAGTTGTCCAGCACTTTCTGTTCCTTGCAGGGTTTGTCCTTGCGTTGGAATGGATTAGCAGGGCTATGCTTGAATAGAACAGAAATGTGTTTAAACAAGTAATGATGCTAAAGTCCATGAAACACTTTATCCTTCACTCCTAAAGTTTCTGAATGGCCTTTTTTTCCATATTTTGGAAAGTCAGTCCTGCCAGTCAATGTTTAGTGGGCTACACAGTGTACTCTTATTAGTTGTGGCACAACAAATTCAAATGGTCATTAACCCCCCCACCTCCCCACCCCCCCCCCACCACCCTGCAATTTTTTATCATCTTGAAATAACTGGGCTGTCCATTCCTTCTCTGTATTATTATGTTATATTTTTATATTTGCATAGTTTAAGCAGGATATATTTATGCATAAATACAAATATATAACGGGTGTTTTTGTTGTCAAAATGCAATATGATACTTGTAGCACATTGAATGTAAGTCAAATCCATGTAATATTTACCATAAATCATATTTTTTCTGTTTTGCAGTTATGGGTAAGTGGTACAATGGGCCTGTTTGTCTGGTTATTTTTTTTATTGAAATGTCTTATAAAGATTATGTATTATTGTATGATTCCATAATCAACTCTGTAACTGATTACCACAACTTGTTGATTAATGCAGTAAAAGGAGATGAGCAATGTCTAAAGGAGACAAAGTGTAATGCTCCTTCTATAGTTACTGTTGGTTTTATTGCCTGCCCAACCCACTTTGTCAATGTTTCTCAGACTAATCTGTGTACCTAACAGTTGCGTACTTAAAGGATCACACCTTGGAACAAGAAAAAAAAAAAACACAAGACATCATTTTTCAGATGGAAATATGGATAAGAAATTTGATACTGGCTTATATATGTAGATAGTAAAAGAGGCCTGATAGTCAATATAAGCACAAATTTGCATAGCCCATTTACCTAAAGAAACGGCACAGAAGATCTAAGCATGACATTTTACATTTAAATTTTATTAACAGTTGGTATGTGATTAAATATCCGTTGTATATATTCAAACACGTACGTGGACCAAATAATTACAGTGTGATAATAAATGCTTTCTGCTGTACTTACTGCCAGTCTTCAGTCGGTTCTTTATACAATGTGCTGGTTAGGTAACCTTTTGCTGAAGCATGGTGTTTTGCCAAAAAAGTAATATACATATATCTGAGCAATCCCTCAAACATTTCAGACAGGGTTTATTCTAACTACAATGATGCAAAAAAAAAATCTAAAAATACTAACAATAAAGTACCATACATAAAGCATTTTTGAATAATTTAGCTGTAGTTACTACATCCATACATCCATCTATTTTCCAAACACTTATCTTGGTCAGGGTCAAGGGGACCCTGGAGCCAATCCCAGGCAGCACAGGGCAATAGGCTGGGGTATGGGATGCCAGTATGTCACAGGACACATACATACACAATCGTAGGATGTTTCTTAATACCGAGAACGCAAAGATTGTACTTGTGTTCTCGGCAAGAGTGTTCTTGCTAACTTGCCTCTCAGGGACAAACTTGGGACGTAATCAATCATGGCATTGTTCCTTGTTAGTGAGAATGCAACCGATGCATCCTTAATTTTAGGGACTGGGCAAGAATGACATCCAGAGATTCTTATTGTCCTCCTTAATTTTGTTCCTGAGTATTGGAATCGTAATTAAACAACGGAAAATGATATGAAGCGCGTACATAAGAATACAAGAATGGTTGAGTATGCATATTGATAAACACCCATACACTCTAAATAACTGAAATACTCCAATTAACTGCTTGTCTTTGGATGGGAAGAACATCCAAACCCCCAATGCTGTTATTAGATTATCCATCCATCATCCAACTGCTTATCCTGAATCAAGCAGCACAGGGCTGGGGTACACTCTGCATGGGACGCCAGTAATTTGATCCTTACAGTAATAAAGCAGTATAGTGTTAGTGAAAACAGAGGAAAACTGGTTATTTACTAAAATAACTGCTATTTACAAATTAATTGGCTTATTTAAATATTTTGACTTCTCCTTTTCTTTACAGACCTGTCTCTATAAAGGAATCAAAAAAAGAAAATTAATAAAGCATTTTTTCTCATAAATGAATAGATTTGGGAAACATGTAAATACACAGTATATATCTCAGCAAAATACTCTAGGACTGTGAGAAGTTTGGACAAATTTGAACAATATTGAAAAATTTACAATGTAAATGAACAATCAAGTTTTACTGATGTCAGTTATATTGAATAATAAAGAGCAAGTTTGGACACAGCATGAATAGGCAGACTTGTATGAATGAATATGAATTAAGCATTTCCCCCAACTGTAGACTGGTTAAGCTATTGGAAGATGGACGGACGGATGGATGGATGGATGGATGGATGTGCATATAGTTATTCATACACTTACTCTGTTTCCCAGAAATCGGTTAGAGGAAATAGATTGATGGATTTCTAAATTTATATAATTTTAAGTTTTTGGCAATCGGTATTCATGCTTTTATTCACATTATTGTATACGTTTGATGCGACTAGGAGTTAATCACAATCATAACTTAATAATGACATCAATGAATGTTCATCTTATTTACACTCTGTTCACCTCGTAAAACCTGAAAGAGAAGCACAGATGTCGATGTCAACTCTTACATAAAGCACTTTTAAAAACAACACCTGTTTACCACAGTGCTGTTCAGCATAGGAACCAATAAACACATTTGAATTAAAGGGCAAAAAAGAGATATAAGAGTAAACAATAAAGCAATAATAAAATAAAAACAACAACTAAAAGCAATTATCTAAAATATCAATTAAGTGAATTAAGCCAAGAAATAAAATAATGTAGGTGCAGTCCTAATCTGAAGAGGTAAGGTATTCCACAGTTTAGGTGTTGCCATGGAAAAAGCACAGTCACCCCTTTTTTTCAGTCTCAATATCAGGACATTCAATAGCATCTGATCAGAAGACCTAAGTGACCTTGCTGGGATGTAAGTATGTAAGACATCAGAGATATAATGTGATGACAGACAGACTTCAAGCACTTTCAAAAGAACAGTAAAATCTTAAGATAAATTCTAAAATTGGAATGGAAGCCAAAGAATAGAGGTCAGGGCAGGATAAATATGTTTATGCTTACGTGTACGAGTTAAGAGCCGCATAGTGGCTGGTTAGTAGTTCAATTCCTGCCTTTTTCCTCATCATTGAGTCATACTTAAATGAGGATTTCAGCAATCTTAAGGTATGTTTCCAGGAAAGACAGGTATAGCCTCACCATGTGACTGCAAACCTCACATAAACCACACGTAAAGCACACTGGGACACATTGATCTTGACATGAGCATATCACACAATAGTAATACTCACTTTCCTGAAGTTACATGACACCTAGACTTCCGGCACACTCTACCAACTGTGTTACAAGGAAGGAACCAGAGTCAAGATCTGGGCACAAGCAGATGTGTTTGAATCAATGGCATCTTTTCAAAGTTATATTCTGATAAGCTGATTTTAGTCTAGATCTCGTTTTGTCATATCAAGGCCTGAGAATGCTCCATATTACATTTTGATGACAGTAGTGACTGTAGTAATCTATAAATAGTGAGCAAAATAAAATTTGTCACATGAAGCAGTCCAACAATTCCAAATTCAATATTGGTTATTCTTATGACCCAGCTCTAGAACATGTCAACATCTGACTTATAATAGCATTTAGGCTTATTTATCAAGCAGACTACTTTGCAAGCATACAGCCTATTGCAGATGGATTCTGCATATATGCTGACATCTACTGCCATATAATATAATTGCAATTGTAGAAACTGCAAAAAAATCATATGTATATGTGTGTGTGTGTGTGTCTGTATGTGTACATACATATATAGTATTTAACTACATTTAATGTACAGATGTACATTTAAATACTTTTTCAAAACCCACACACTGATCTGAGTAATTATTATGAAAACAATGAATGTAATGAGCAAATAAATTTATGAACTGAATGAAGTACACATTGCTCGCAATGCTCTCCATTAAAGAGAATTGAACCAGAGAGGTGTATACCGCCCTACTTTGAGTTATTGTTATATATTATGAGAACAACCTAAAACTGTTGCATAAACACACCTGAGTTTTGTACAGTGTAAGTAATGCAAGCTTGAAGTTGTTGAATGCATTTATAACCTTTATGAAACCTAACTATTATTTGCCTTTTCCAGGTCTGGTTAAAGTACTACTGAATTTATGTCTAGAAATTATAAATTAATTTAAAATCAAACTCATACTATGTTCCATATTAGTACCTCATTCTACTCACAGGATATGTCAATGTAATCACAGTTTATGATTAGTATTCCAGATTACTACTCACACGTCACCACTGCGATTCCCAACAGGAAGAGCATCGCAGCCACAAATAACCCCACATGCCGAAGGGAACTGTAATCTGCAAGATATAAATTGAAACATTTTTGATGTTTGTTAAAATGCATAGGTTTAATCAAACAAGCAGCAGACTCATTAAAAATGAAACATTTTCATATAGGAAAGCTCAAGGAATAAGTTACCATGAATAAAAGATCAAATTACCGTAAACAAAAGCTGCATCATGGTCGCCATCTGTGAAAAACAAGCTATACTTACATACATATCTTTAAAAATGTGCAACAAATAATAGAGAACAATAAGCAATTTCAGCCTGCATCACACTTAAATGTTCATCAAAAAAAAACGTATAGTAGTAATTCTTCAATTTGGCCAAACAGACCAAAATCTGGATTTAACTAATTATTTAAAGAGCTGGTTTGATAATCGGATGAGAAGAAAATCCATTTTTTCCCCATTTTCCCATTTGCACCATATGGTGGGCAGGCCCATAGCCATCAATGAGGTCACCAAGGTCCAGACCACGGTAATTTCTTAAGAGCTAAAAACTAAATTTGAAGCTAAATATTAACCTGAATAAAAAATTTGGCTAACTAATGGTGGTCCCAGATCTTGCTATTTTGGCAAACCCTGGCTACGGCCCTGATGGTGGGTTGAGGATTTAGGATCAGGAGCAGATTGAGAGGTGGGGGGGGGGGCAGTGCCCCTATGACAACATAGTGCTATTTGGGTCTGAAGTAAATGTGTTATTTTTATTAGTATTCTTATCTACATTTATATAGGAGGGCTAAAATTTTGTGCGCTGGCAACAGGCAAAACACAAACGTAAGCACATTTTCTAGATGGGCCCCTAACATGGGTGCGCAGGGTGGTCAAGTCTCCTCAGCTGGTAAAAAGCGAAGTCAATGACACAAAAAATAATCAAACTTCTGGAAGCAAGACAGTCTAAATAATAAATCAGAGCCAGTTGCATATTTGTAAAAGCTGTAATATGTGACTGCAAAGCATTGCATAAATAACATTGGTTTTCAATTGTCTTTTGCTTCTTAATGCTGGGAGGCCACAATCTTAAATCTTAAAATTAGCTATTAATTAAGTATAGGCTATCACCCATGTAATCAACAAAAAGTTGTGTTGAATTAAAAATAAGCATGTGCTGCCTTACCATTATTCGCCATGCTTGCTGTCTCATTCCTTATTTTTGCTTAAATTTTCATGGAAAAAAGCAATGGACAAGTAAGAATGCAGGTTCAGCCAGTCCCTATAGCAGTTAGAATTATGAGCCTTGCACAGATGTCCAACAGTAAAACCATCCTGCAAACCACAGGACTTGACAACCTTCCGATCACAAGCACACAGTCCTGACCTGAGTCACACACCAGCCGAAGTCATGGGCTGACTGTAGTGTGATTTTATGCAGTTGATGTAGCAATATGAAAGACGACCCTTTAAAATGTGTCTCTTCAACAGATTTTTTTACCTGGCAGAGTTAGCCCTGGTGGTGTTAGAATACTTTCAGTGTTCATTTCCTCAGGGGAAGTATTTAATTCTGTCCCAGATCCAGAATCCTTCTCATTTTCTTGGGAAAAAGATAAATAAATGCAAAATGACATTATAATACACTCTCATGTTGTAACATCATCATAAATCTCCAGTAAAGTTCCAGACTTTATGTGTCTGATTACCCCTGTACATTTATTTAAAATGAGACTGTAGAAGAATGTTACCTCTAAGATTAACTGCTTTAATCTTGAGAACAATAACAAGGATGAGATCAGATGTCATTACCTGTAAATAATGCAATGGTGATCAATGTAGGTTGGTCAGATGAAGTAGGAATTGAGGAACTGAAAGGTTCCATAACACAAGCTGTCAAGAACAAAGAAAGCAATGAATAATCTTGGGCAATATTTTTTATTGAACAAAATTTTGTATTTTCATTGCCTCCTATGTATTCCATCATTACATACTTTACAGTTTAATAAAGTTATTTATTTGCATATCTTCATGGCCGGATCTAGAAGTGGGCAGGGGTGGTCAATCCCCACCCAAATTTCTGCTCTGCCCACCAAATTGGTCTACTTTATTCCATCGGAATCTGCCAATCGTGTATATTTCTTTCGTCATCAGAATTTCCTGATTTCCGATTTGCTGATTGGACAGAATAAATAGACGCCCCAACTGCGGTACTTTGTGGAGCATTTTTTGTCGCCAGTGAAAGTGGGGAAAGATTATTACCTTATTCTTATTAAAGCTTATCGTGTTAAAATTGACCTTTTGTTGCTGTAGTTTACATAAGAACATAAGAAATTTACAAACAAGAGGAGGCCATTCGGCCCATCAAGCTCGTTTGGGGAGAACCTAACT
>JAODKC010000137.1:21686537-21716030 GCA_026777985.1 Mormyrops attenuatus | reverse complement strand
AAACTCCACACACCTAGAGATGTAACCCAACATCCTATTCGCCTTTTTTATTGCTTCCCCACACTGGCAAGAGTAGGTTATTATTATTATTATTATTGTTATTATTATTATTGAATTTGAAAATTTTGGATTTTCCTCCTTGGCTTATTTGCTGCCTGATTTGATCATATCCAATATAGGACACAATATAAAACTCCTAAACATCAAATTATTCCCAATAATTATACATTTTCCGGTTCCACTGCAACAGAGCCTAAATTTTAATTAGGATTAAGATGCACTTTATTGATCCCAGAAGGAAAGAGGAATAATGAGCATCCAAATTGTTTTACAATTCGAACATGCAATATATTCATTATCTTTGAAAAAGACAAGCAAGTGTATTACGTAATGTGGTTTAATATATTTGATATAACTACCTTTTTACAAACTTAAGTTTCTGAAGGAGAGGTCTGTATTTTATATATAACTACTCACACTCAGAGACATACACACAGCTGTGGAAAAATTGGAGACCATCCTTTTTTAAAAAACAAATCTGCATTTTTAAATCCTGGTTTAATCATAGTTCTGCTGGCAGAAGGCTACACTGAGCAGCAGGATGCTTTCAGCGTCAAAACTTCGAAGACAGCAGTACACAAGAGTAAGGTGAAGCAGGAGACACTGGGAACGGCCATAAACCAGCCAGGTAAGTCAAAGGCAAAGTCAGCTTTTATTGTCAATTTTTGCCACATGTACAGAACACACAGAGAATTGAAATTGCGTTTCTCACAACCCTTGTGAACAGTGAACATTAAATACAAAAGGATGAAAATTTAAATTTAAAGGGCAGAAGCGACTTTCTAATGGCGGAGATGACTGTTAACTTATCCAGTAGTTTCTTATGAATCACAGGATGACATCAAGTGAGCTTTGAAGGGAATGGGAAACATTAAGTGCAGGTGTGAAGTGCACTGCTAGGGCAGTTCATATCAGGCTCCTAGAAGCAGAACTGAAATCCCATAAAGCAAGGAAAACACCTTTCATTAATGGGAAACAGGGAAGAGTCAGGCTGCAGTTTGCAAAAAAAATGAATATATTATTAACAGATGCATACCTTGAAATTGAGAAATGAGTGAAACAAAATATTGTGCTGTGGTGTTTCATATACAGCTGTGTGTAAATACACACACACACACACACACACACACAAACATATAAATATTAATTTTAAATAAGCAGTTTGTAAATAGTTATATTATGAAATACACTGCATTTCTTTTTCAAACATAATGAATATAATACATGGTCAAACTGTAAAACAGGTTGGACGCACATTACTCCTCTTTCCTTCTGAGATCAATAAAGTGCATTTTATAAAGTGCATCAATAAACTACATATGCATAGTCTCAAAATACCGCCCAGAACAGATTATAGCTGGAAAATATGTCGCTTTAGTGAAAAGCTACAGGCTTTTCCATAGTTAAATGGAAAAAGAAGAGTAATTATGCATGACTCACCCACAAACATCATCGACAGACACAAATAAAGTCTCAACTGTATCTGAAAAAGGGTCAACAGAGAAAAATGAACAACCAAAATCGTACAGTCCAGGTTTAGGTTCAGAATAAACAATTGCTCAATATTTTTAATAAAAACGATCAGTTATATAATTTTACATCCTGGTCTATAGAATCCATAGGACCTTGAGCAAGCACAATTGCCAATTTAATCCCTATAGATTGCTAAAGCCACAAGCACTGTGAGATTACAGTAGTATAACTCTTGCAATAGATGCCATGGATGAAGGAACTTAATCAGTGATAACCAGAAAATATTTTCAAGTCATGTTTTAATTGTATGATACCATAACATAATACTGCAAAAGCAAACAAGCCCACATTGCTTAAGATGGATTTTTAATTCTTCATCACAAATTCCCACTTCGGTACATGATTCGCTCATTAATCGGTATTATTCCTTGATCACTGAGCATGTGGCAAGCACCATTTGCAATTCATAAGGCCTGCTGGGTCCTTTTACTCCTCCTGAATTATCCCACAGCTTCCTCTAACCCATGGACTCTAAGGGCCTCTCATACATTGTACACTGTGGGTCAGTCCATATGAGAGCCCTCTTACCTTGACCCTCATCCTGAATCTCATTCCCAGCCGTTGGTCTGCAGCAGTACTTGAGCTCCCAGCCCTTCTATCAGTCATGTGCATTGTGAGCGTGTGGCTTCCTTACTTCCTGTCTGCTTCAACAATGCTTATTGGTGCATACCCCCCTCCCTTTGACCTTGGCTTTTTTCTCTCTTCCGCCTTTAGCTAACTCTTCTCTCTAGCACGCAACCGGAATACAAGACACAACTTCAGTGCAAAATGAAAAATTACAGGACTGCAAGTTTTATTACATATCACCTTGTCTAAATATGTGTCCCATATGCATATACATATATTAAACATCTTTAAGAATAACGAAACATTTTTGTGATTTAAGTTCAGCACAATAGTGGCTCCATTGTATTTCGCTCATATAAAGGAGCCATTGAATTCACACTGAGCAGAAAACAAAATGCAAGCCAATTGTAAGCATATTAACCCACTGAATCAGTCTTCTTCAGGATGCCGCACAATGCTTGGTATCCAAGGAAGGAGCTGTGTCATGCACCACCAAGAAAGCATCAAAATGGAAAGCACCTGTTTCGAAAGAACGGAAGGAAACTGTGGTAAGAAAATGACCAAGAATGACGTGCTTGCAGAAAATCCACTAAGATCATATTTCACTCACGTGGCTCAAAGTGCAGCAGCTTTAAGCAACCCACACTTGACAGGCCTGGTTCTAGTCTGCCACAATGGACAATGTGGGATATTCACAAAGTTAAACAGAGGCACCAGTCTCTTCAATATAAGCAGAGGTGGACTGGGCCAGCTTAGCCCAGGCTGTGTTTATACTGAACTTGTTCACCTCCAATTATCTCCAAGTGCTTCAGCAAACCCACATGTGTCTGTGCTCTTTCATGGCTTTGTGAAATGTTTTTGCCTGGATCACAAGATGTCCCTGCTGGATTTATGATGTGCCCTGAAATATTTCCCCCTGTTTATGTAATATGTTACATATAAATTATGCCACATTGTCTGATTTTTTTATTGGAATGTCCTAGTAATGTTATATCAAACTGGCAGCATATGAACATGGCACAAATATGAATGCATATTTGCACCAACAGGTGCCTTTTATAGTATATACAATATCAAATCATATGTACACTGATCACCCATAAAATTAAAACCACATGCCTAATATTGTGTAAGTCTCCCTCATGCCACCAAAACAACCCTGACCTGTTGAGGAACGAATTCCACAGGACTTCTGTAGATGTCCTGTTGTATCTGGCACCAAGACAATCGCAGCAGATCCTTTAAGTGATGTTAGTTGCAAAGTGGGGCCTTCATGGATCAGCCTTATTTGTCCAGCACATCTCACAGATGCTGGGCCGAATTGACATCTGGGGAATAGGGAAGCCAAGTCAACACATTGAATTCTTCTTTAATGATCCTGTGCCATTTTTGTAGTGTGGCAGGGTGCATTATTCTGCTGAAAGAGGCCACTGCTGTTGGGGAATTCCGTTGCCATCGTAGGGTACGCTAGGTAGGTGATACGTGTCAAAGTTACAATGCCTAGAGCATCACCCTGCATTTCCTGGCTTGCCTTCTTCTACACATGGACCTGGCTTTCCGCATGATGTATCAGAAAATGTGACTCAGCAGACCACGCCATTTCCTTCCATTGCTTTGTGGTCCAGTTCTGACATTCATATGCCCATTATAGGCACTTTTGGTGGTGGATAGGGGTCAGCATACATACTCTGACTGATCACGGTTATGCAGCCCCATACGCAACAAACTGTGATGCACTGTGTGTTCTGACACCAATTTATCATAGCCAATGTTATCTTTTTCAATGATATGTGCTATAGTAGCTCTCCTGTGGGATTGGACTAGGTGGGCTAAAGCTCTACATCAACGAGCCTTGGTATCACTGGGTCACAGGTTGGCCTTTCATAAACCTCTTTGGTAAAGTACTTACCACTGCATACCAGGAATACCTCACAGGACCTGCTGTTTTGGAGATGCTCTGACCCAGTCCTCTAGCCATCATAATTTTGCCCTTGTCAAAGTTGCTCAGATCCTTGCTCATTTGTGCATTATCATCCTGATACACGGCACTACCTTCAGGGTATAATGTTTGAACTACTGGGTGAACATGGTCCTCCAGAATGGTTCAGTAGACCTTGGCAGTGACACACCCATCTAGAGCAAGGTCCCAATGAACAGTTTTGGTGGAAACAGGAGAGTCAAGGTGCACATTTAATTCTGCACTGAGTTGGGCAGCTGTGGTTTTATGTTTTTTGGATATAATCCAGGTTAGTGCCTGGACATCCCTTTCAGACAGCTTCCTCTTGCGTCCACAGTTTCTCTTGTTGGATGTGGTCCATGGGTACCGTGGCCCTTGACACACCACAAAAACCTGCTGTCCTGGTCACAGATTGCTAAATTCAGTTGTGGATTTATTGGTTTGATATAAAAAATATTACCTCACTTGTTTACTATAAATATATATCACCATAGAAACACCTGGAAGTTGTAATAAACTCAAAGAAACTCAAATTATAGTTCTAAAAGAGCAGTTCTGAGTTACAAAGTTAACTGACAAGCATCATTGGGTGCTTATTAATTAGTAACACCTTTACAATAACATAAAACACCAAGCATTTTTGTTTATTCTCACTTTGAGAGCCAATGACTACAATTGCAATTAACAGCAAAATGTCAAGAACAGAACTGAATGAGTCAGTCAAAAACAATAAAAGAAAATGTCTGTGTAGAAGGTATGTGCAGATATGTTAAGCATTGCTTGTCAATGAACTTTTGTTATGAAACCAATAAATTAGCAACATTATTACAGATTAAGGAAGCATCTGTGAGCACTGTATTGTTGAAAGGGAAGCTTGTGGTCCGAATGCATTGTCAGGTTACTTATCAAGCACCCCTGGAGGGATTTGTGTGACTTTTTATAATGCAATTAGGTTCACCAGATATGTGCTCGTTCTTTCATGTATCAGCACTGACTAGGATGAGGGCTAACTGACACGAATAAAATCCCCCATGATAAATTTTACTGAGTGGGGAGGGATAAATACAGCAGTATAATAAAAATATTATTGATAATAGTGGTTTTAATGTTATGACTGATTGGTGACAATTTATTTAGTCCACTATCTATAATGATATAAATGTTTGTAGTTTTGAATAAAAAATGTTCATTTTCTAAATCGGATTTTGATTTCCTTTGCATGTTTTTTGGTCCACTGTGCTGACATAGTAGACACGCAAAAAATGATCAACAAAGCCTGTAACCCATAAAGGTTAAATGCTACAGATGGTCCATGTATGTTTCTGAAATAATACTAAGGTATATAATATGAACTTTTATAACCTTGTCATGAAGAAAGAAAAATAACAAATTGGACATTCTATGTGAGACAGATTTGCCAGCAAGGTACATGGCATATATATTGTTTGATTTGCAGCTATTGATAAGCTAATGTAATGTGCTTCAGTAATTTAGTCTAATAGCCTGGTGATCATCCCTGAGAAGGGGCCCATTGACCATCCGTGGGGTCCCCCATTTCTGTGGGCCCCAGTGCAGCTACACTACCAATAGTTTCACCAGTGTTACCTTGTGAGATTTAGACATAAAGCATAATATTAATATTGCATTCCTCTGCCTATCCAGACAAGCTCCTTTTCAAAGAATTAAATTATGAATAAAGTCCAAAAACATCCACTCAGTGCTCTGGACCTGTATTTCTCTGTATTTAGGTTGTTACTTTTTAAAGTAACTAATATTCTGATAGCTTTTCAAAATTATGCTGTTAATTATGTAGATTATTATAAACTGCTGAAGAGATAGACATATATTATTTTAAAATGGGCCATTGACATTTAGAAAGAAATACTTAATCAAAAATAAGCTAGGGTTTAACAAGCAGTCTAAAGAGTGCCCAGATTGCATTGTTTCTGCATTTTATTGCTAATATATCCCAGAGTGATGCAATACTTCTGTGAAGCATTTTAAAGGTTAGTCCCCTACATTAACAAAATTACTGCCATCAGTAAACACTGGGCCTTCATCGAGATCATTCAGTCATTAAATTTGTCCCCCCCACCCTCCGGCTGCAGGCATGTGTCAGGAGAGCTTGACGTAAATGCCTTCTTGATGCATATAAATACACTTATTAACAAAGGAGTCCAACAAGGAGAAAGAGCAGAACATTTTGTGTGGTTGAAGCCCTCACAGTATGAAGATCAGCTTTTGAATGCAGGAATATCCTATATTCTTTTCCATAACTGATTATCTAGTAAAGACCTGATGCCTAACTCAAGAAGCACAGGGCACAAGGCAGGGAAAACATGACTGCATATGCAAGGACTACATGGAAGGTTTTTGGAGGAAATTCATGTACGAACAAGAAGAATACATGCAAACATCACAAAGAGAGGGCTTTTGATATTCCAACTTAAAGGCAGGTAGGTGTGAGGCTACAGGGATACCGCTACACTATATTATGCTGTGCAATAAACAAGATGATAGTATACAGAAAAAATGTTTCATTTTAATTATGTAAATAATCCGTATTGAAAATGGTTACATGACTGTTGTGAATTGTGGGCCCAATACATTTTATTCAAATTTATTTAATTAGCAGACACTTTTGTCTAACGCAACATACAACTGAGTGTCTGGTATAATTGTGGCTAAAGGGCTTGCTTAAGGGTCCAGTGGTGAAATCCCTCTTTTAACCATGGGACCTCCCAACCGCACGCTGCCCCACATCTGAAATCATACAGTGACTACTGAATTAAAATGGTGTTCTTAGAATGTAATAAAAAAACAACAATCATAAAACCAAAACAAAAAAAATTCTATCCCTACTATTGATTTTATGAAAAATAACACAGTGACAGTGTTTATTTACTCATACGTGACTTTTCCCGGCAGGTGTTTAGATGTTTACAGTGAAATAATCAAATATCATCTCAAACCAACTCCCCCCTGAGTTCAAATGGCAGCTCATAGTCATAGTTATCTAGGTGATGCTCCACTACTGAATCATATGCTCCGTCTTGTGTCTCCAAATCAGCTGTGTCTTTCCTTCTTCTCTGATAAGCCTCCTGTGAAGCATGGGAGGAGTGAGAGGATATCAAACTGTAATAAAGACACCCCTCTACAAGGGAAATTGTATAGCCATGGCAGCAAAAATTGAACACACCTGCTAACGAGTAATCTCACTCACCTGGAGGTAGGGCTGCTAGGTTATGGCAAAAATCATAATTGTGGTAAATACTGAGACCAAGACTATTTAACATGATTACTCATCGACTTGGGAAATATCATGCATTTGTTGATCTTGTAAAAAAAAAGTGTTCTTTTAACAGTAGATTTCCTTGAAATCTACAGTAAATATAATTCAGCTGAGAAACTAATGAAAAGGATGTGGAAAGGGGTGCGTATGGCATCAAATCAGACTCACCACAACCTGAACTTGAATTTATTTACTAGAATTTGAATGTTAACGGTATCTTGAATTTCATTACCTGAATATCAGAACCTGAATTTTAACATGTTTACCTGAGCTTGAATCAAAGAACCCGAACTTGAATACCTTTCCCTGAAGTTGAATTAAAGGAACTGAGTTTGAATTTAGGGCGGCACAGTGGTTAGCACTGTCGCCTCTCACCTCTGGGACCTGTGTTCAGCTCTCTGCCAGGATTCCATGTTTGTTTGCCTGTTCTCCCTGTGGGGTTTCTTCCAGGTACTCCAGTATTCCCCTCACAGTCCAAAAACATGCTGAGGCTAATTGAAGTTACCAAATGACCCCCCGTGACCCTGAATAGGACAAGTAGAATTTATTTCCTGAATTAATGTTGCTTTTGTGGTAATTCACGTTTGGGTTGTAAGATTGAGGCTGAGAAAATCTGGGTTGAGAAAATCTGGGTTGAGAAATTCAGGTTTAGAAAAACAGGGAAAACATCCAGGATACTCATTAAGTGCAAACAAGTGTAGATCTTATCGCACACAAGACAGGTCATCAGACAGGTAACGAATTCAAAGTCAGGTAAACATATTAATATTCACATTCTGGTATTCAGGTAGTGAAATCCAAGTTCAGCTTACCATTCAAATTCAAGTAAATAAATCCAAATTCTGGTTGTGGTGAGTCTGATTTGATGCCTTATGTGTGCTTTATAACACAAGACAACGGGGGAGCATCATTGTGAACAAAATCTGAAACAATAGTTGTTTTATCTTGATTATTTCGTTTTGATTTTCGTTGGAAGCCAAAATCATAACTGAAATTAAAATTTGATTAATTGTCCAGCCCTACCTGGAGGTTGGTCTCCTGCCAAGACCTGTGATGGTCTGTCATGTAGGGGGGGAATAATAAATGAGGGGGGGGGAGGGACACGTTGCCCAGATCTTCATACATTCTCCAATCCCTCACCTCCTCATAGTTATGACTTTCTGCTCCTGCAGAGTACCTGGCACCTTGGAAGGAAATCATGGTAAATGATGAGTATATTTCTTTATGTTAAGCATTCCTGAATAACCAAAAATCATTTCTTACTGTGCATCTCTGGTCTCTCAGGATGTGAGTAGAGCGAAGGCTGAAAATCAGTGATGGGAAAGTAGTACTTATGGCTGCGGTCCTGATGATAACAAGATTCCCCTCATGATTAGTGCATTTTGAACGGGGTGTTCCTGAAATTCTGCCGTTTAAAGTTTTCATTGGCCCATGAAATTAGTTCTTGTATCTGCATGTCCAAAAAATAGCTAAATGTTCTGAAGAACATGCCCACCCACTCAATTAGTACCATAATCCCTGCTACTCTTTCTCCTCCCCTTCTCTATCCAGGGTTGCTCACATCTCCATAGGTCTCATATACTGTGCTGCCAGGTTCCGAGCCACTGTCCACCAGTAAGGTGCGCTGGGCAGCTGCGTTGATCAGCTCCCCTCCCTCATATCGATTCAACTCGGCCGGCATGGATCTACATGGAGCAAGACAGTGACAAATTCAACAGAAAGTTCGGTAATGACTCACATTAACTGCACTAATGCCTTTATAATGTATTTGTAGAACATTTAGTGGATAGGAAGAACAAAGAAAGTGCATAACTCTCAACATATGACACCTTAAAAATACATTAACAAACATTATGTGATTATAGTGTTTGTTATTAATATATATTACAGCTGCCATGTCTTGTTCAGTGAAAGTAGTATGAATGCAATGGTTTAAGACAAAGTGTACTTACGTGCCACTTATGAATGTTCTATGAATGCATAATGAATGCCTTATGAAGGTGCATTTAATGCAAAGACCTACCAAAATTTCTACTGCTGCTCCTCATTATACTCACAACAATGCAACTACCCTCATGCCCTAAGTTATCAAAAGACCCCTGATTCTTACAAACCATTGATTAACTGCACACCCTAATAATTAGACACACCTGTAACAATGGGTTTCTGACTCCCCAGTATTATTTTAAAGTGATCCCTATCTGATCTTACTATTATATTAAAGTTTAAAGTTAACAGCCTAACAAATGAGAATAATATATTTTTTAAATACAAGCACTTTTACTTTTCTTTCAGCTTTACTATCTCTACTAAATCAAATGTGACTGTAATATTTAAAAGTCATTTCCCAGCATTGTTTATCTGCAAAGGCTCGCTGGCTCAGAAAGTAAGCTAGGCTAACTCACCCCACTCCCGTTTTCATATTTCCTTCGGAGCAATTACTTTTTTCCTCTGGGAAGAAGAGAAAAAGAGGAATAAGACAACAGAAGGACAGGAGGAAGAAGTGCAAACTAAAAAAAGGACATGGGAGGCAAAGCAGGAAACAGAGCAGTGAAGCATTCCAGAAAGGAGAGCAAGAGAGATGAAAAGAAGTAAGATGAGAAGTGCATAGAGGGAATGAAGACATGACAGTTTTAAGGAGAGGAAACTGGGGGAAGACAGATGGGGTGGGTGTAAGACAAGCAAAAGTGACTGAAATTACAGTGAGGCGGAAATGACAATTGCAGAAAAAACAAGGGGGCATGCAAGGCCATGCAAATGAAGCTACTGAAGGAGTGAGAAGAGCAGGAAGATAAGAGGGGGAAAAGCAAGAGTGCAAATGACAGACTCATTAGGGTTAAGCCACATCTTCCCTCCCTTTAAAGGTGAGCTTCACAGACAGCTTTTGAAACTGTATCTGGTGCCAGATCAGGAATAAATGCCATGTCACAGACAGTACCTGCGAGGGTATGCCCCCTTCTCTTCCTCAGACCTACATAGCAGCCCAATGAGTTGAGGACCAACAAGACTCCACCCAGTACTGTCAGTATTACCACCCAATGGAGCGGCATGCTCAGGGACTCTGAGGTTAACAAAGATACTCATTAGCAAGATATACTGCTATATACAGGCTGGAAAGCCATCATTGAAATGCTGGAAAAACACTGAAGGACATTTGTTTTCTTTTTCCAGATATTACCTACAGTTCCTTCTTCTGTGGTGGGCAGTTCATCTGAAGGCTGCTGTTCTGTTGAGATGAAGAGAGCACAGAACGTTGGAAACTGAACCAGAACAATATTCACAACAGCTGCAGTTTTCAGCTGTATACACTTTCAGGAATTCTAGAACAAAGACACTGCATTCATTTTTTATTAGTTTTTTTAATTCATTACTTTTTTTGGTTTTATTGTTTTATACAAAATATTGTATTGTACAGAGTATTAAAGGATGGCTCAAGCATAAAATATTCCATAAATCACTGACCCCTCGTGATGACTGAGAGAACTGCATCATTATCAGCATATCCACTCTCCCCCATGGCATTGAGGGCATTGACTGAGAAGTCGTATGCTGTCTGAGGAGACAGGCCACTGACTGTGAATGTGGTAGCCCATGGTGGAAAGACGTCCACATACAGGAAGCTGGCAGAACCGGGCCAGCGATACCTGCCATGGATAACCCAATGATTTGAGAAAGAGAATCACTATCTGTAAAATTGCAAATCATAGATAATTCATTTCGATTACAGCCTTAATGAACTTAACGGATCCACCTGACACGGAATTTCTGCTCTAATCCACCGTCAAAGCCTTTGTTCCATTCCAGCGTAACTGTGCTGTGGGTGACGCTGACCAATTTTAATTCTGATGGAGGGTCAGGGTGACCTGTGACAGAAAGATCGAGAAACATTTTGGAATAAAAGTGTAAACATAAAAGACACAAATCAAATTGTATCTATTACCTGTCACAGTCTTACAATAATAGTAGTACCTTTTCATTTGCATAAACAATTGGCAACATGTATCAACATATGGCAACAAAATAGCAGCTTGAACTCTTCTAAAATGATCAGAAATAATGAGTGAAAATTTAGAATACAAAAGGGGACGTTGATGTAAACACCTAGACATATACATAGATATAGATAGAGATATTCAGGGCCATCCCAAGGCATGGCTTAGTTAGCAGCTGCTTAGGGGCCAGTGGTGCCCAGGGTGCCCCCTTAAGAAAAAAGATGACAAATGACAAGTGGGTTAATCAATATTTGCTTAAGGCCCCCGAAATGGTTGGGCCAGCCCTGTGGATATAGACATACATACAGAGCCCAATTCTATCAAGGACCATCACTTAGTTATGAGTTATACTTCTAGGCTTGGCAATTGCTTTATATTAGTATTTGGGTGACAAGGCAGCAGTGTAGAGAAAACAGCAACGCTGAGGTTGTGGGCTTGTTTCTGTCAGCTCCCTGCACTCACTGAGTTCCAACTGTAACAATCCAGCTGTGTGAACAGATACCAAACCCTGTAAAAAGCAGCTGGCTGAATAAAAAATGCATATCAACATTCCCATCAGAGCGTACACCTCATCATTTCAAGGTCAATTTGTGAGGTAGGCAAAAAAACTGGGGAATACAGCAAAAATAAACATTTCCAGAATAGCACCTCTTTCCTTACTACCCATGATGACATCATCAACAGCTTCCATAAATACATAAGCATGTACAAGGAGACACAGCAGAGAATATGGGTCGACACAGGAATAAGGAATAAGCTACACAGTTCAGGATTAATTTTATTACTTCATGGGCCTCCACCTTCAAATCCTTTATTACTACCATGATGGAAAATAAGAATTTTTATTTCAACCCTATAATGATAAGAAGCGTATATGATTTTATATAAATGTAACCAATTAATTATGAATATATGAACCAATAAAAAATAGTAAGGATACCTGATTGCACCTCATGGTTTCTAAGGTAAACATTAAATCTGTCTGGGAGGCCATTGCGGATGTGGACGGATATTAATTTCACAGCCAGAAGGCAGAGCGGCCAGGGCAGTGAACAGGGAAGCTCTTCAAACCTTGCTATCTGGAAATGTTGGAACAAGAAATATTCTAGAATGTCAAATGTAGAAAAGTTCCCAGTGATGGACACCTGCCCTCCACTGCATCTCACTTATCTGCTACTGTATGATATCTAGGTCTCTTTGTTTTACATATCAGTGGTTCACAACTAATGCTGAATTCCATATTTTATTTTTGCACGCTTCTTTTGATTAGAGAGCAACAATATCAGGAGAAATAGGCTTCCATAATCACATCTTTTCACATGCTCTTTCCATGGTTTAATTTACAGGCAGACTATCACAGCTGTAAATGCCAGACAAGGAACATTTTAGGTGTTGTCATGGAAATGGACTTTTTTCCACATTGAGCTTTGGCCTCTCCCTTAATTGTAATCTCACAACACTGTGGCTAAGTGAGGACAAAAATAACATTAGAAAAATTATGTTTGCTTCATTCTTACCACTATATGCCTTGCTTTACATGTTTATACCCAATTTTTCTTCTGTGTTATTTAAAATTGGTCCTGTTTCCCCTTTCCTATCATCATCTCCATTCCCATATATACACTTCTTTAATTCATTTACACTCTTCCTTTGTCCTTTTGTTTATCTGAGTATATTCCTGTCCGGCTTCTCCTCTCCAGCCACCCTTTATCAATATCTCCTTGTTTCCCTCACCATTAACTTCAAATATGATGCATTCTTGCCATAAAACTAAAACATACTAAAAAGTAGTAATGACTAACTGGATTCTCTTCTCCCCACTTACTGGTGCTGAGGAGATGGATGGCCAGCTGGTCCTCTCCCAGGGTGTTGCGGGCAGTGCAGGTGAATACGGCGTAGTCCAGTGCTGCGCTGACATTGATGATGGTGACCGTACTGCTGTAAAACCAGCCCTCCCTAACAGTCCGCTCTTCGTACCTGCCACATAAGGGTAGCACAGCTCAGGGTGACATCTCGCCTGTACCCACGACTCAACTGAACTGCTCACCCTTGCCATTCACCAAAGTTCATTTTAAATATCCACTACTTTTTCTTAGCCATTATAACTCATTATAATAAAACCCAGTGATGCTAAAATGTGTATTTGCTGCGCAAAATGTGAAAGCAGTGGATCCATTACTGATTTTACACAAAGATATCGGTTTGCAATGATGTCAAACCAAATTCTTCAATAGGAAATACTAGAGGGCAGATTAGAAATAGTTTTCTCCATACCTTGGGTCGGCAAAATCCATAGCCACATTATTTTTGGCCCAAGAAAAAAGGACTTTCGGTATCCCCTCAGCCTGGCAGATGACCTCAGCATTGCTGCTGCCATCGCCCCGACTTGCTACTTTGCTCCACTGCACCCCCTTCTGGATTTCAGGCTTAACTACAGGAATGGGAAAAAGTTGTAGAGCACCACATCATGGTAATGTATTAATTACCTCTGGATGTTAAATTACTCACAGCGCACAACAAGCTGGACCTCTGCACTTGCAGAGGGTCCAATGCCATTGTCTACTGTGCACTTATAGCGCCCGCTGTGGGAACGGGTAGCTTCTGCAATGGTGAGCCAACCAGTGTCTTCATCCTCATCCTGCAAACCAAGTTCTTCTTCTTCCTCTCCCTGAAATACACAGAGAAAGATTTTGATAATACTGAGTCAACCATAGAGCTCACCGCTCCAATGGACTTTGCGCTTAAAAGTGAGAGAATTACATAATCCAAGACGGCATTGACAAACACTCCCTTTAGTAACACTGTTTTAATGAAACCAATTCTTCTTCCTTTGAGCAAAGAAGAAAGGAGGTGGGAGAATGAGGAATTGTCAGGGCAATGAAAGGTTGCACGCTTCTGTTTGTATGGTGGGTGATAAACAGGAAAGAGTTTAAAATACCATCAGTGAAAAAGATGGGATGCCGGGAATGACAGGAAATCTCACCAGCCACTCCCAGGAGAACATGCCCAACATCAGGGGGTTGGCATCAGCCTTGCACACCAGGTTAGCTGTCTGGCCCAAATCCACATAGACTGGGTCAGTCACTATCCTCACACTGGGGGCATCTAAGAACAAAGTCAATTACCAAAATTAAAGAATAACTATCTGCCCAGAGTGTTGAAATACAGGTAAAAATTTGGGAAAGGCTGCTGCACACAACGGTGCATTGGAGGGTCCAAAGCTACCTAGGTCCCCAAATATCTGTCTTAAACATTTGACAAGCTTCAATAATCTATATAACCTCATGTGTGCTTCGTAAAATCTTCTACATTATAAACACATGCAAAATATACCCTGAATGGTATTCGGAACATTCTGAAATTAATGTGCTGCACTCATCATGAGGGTATTGTATGTGGCACATGGCGCATAGCAAAGAGGCGCCATGGTGACACGTTATTCATTCCCATGTGGGAATTGGGTAGTTTATGCATGTCCCCATCTTTCCCTCCATTACACAGACAAACATATACAGATGAGTGCAAGTTTTGGGGTCAGAGTGCAGGGTCAGCTAGCATGCAGCACTGGGGTTAAGAGCCTTGATCAAGGGCCCAAAGCTGGAATAACTCCGTCAGCCATTAGATTTGAACCAATGACCTTTCAATTACAGCCATTAACTCCCAGAGTCACACAGCATGCCCACTGTCTCTTTTTATGCATGCCTTACACTGGACATCCAAGGTGAGGGTGATGTTGCTCTGTCCCTCTGTATTGTTACAGTCGATATTGTACTGCCCAGCATCCTTCCTAGTCACATTCCAGATCTCCAAGCCCTCTCTCCAGTGATAGCGATGATTTTTGTCTTTCCCTGGATATAAGGATATTGACAATTCCAGCAGCATCCTTGTTAATGTGCATCAGAATGAAATGATTGCGAGGCCAGCCACTCCTCGAACAACAGATGCAGGTGGGAGTATGGGCAACAAGTAGGGGTCTAACAATTATCACCATCTGTGGTTCGGTTCAGACCTAAATTCTTGAACCATGGTTCAGTATGCTTCAGTTTTTATTTATTTTTTATTTTTTGAGGGGGGGGAGGTAAGTAAGAAAAAACGGTTAACATTTTCTAGGTTTTCATCACCAACAATTTCACTACTGACACTAGCCTAGGTGTGATCACTCGATCATGACTGGACCGAAACAGTCATGTGACACATACAGTTAGATGACAATAAAATAGGTATAAGGTGTAATTTCTACAAAATATACAGCTTGCCCTTACTTTAAATCAGGGGTGTCAAATTCTAGGCCCGTGGGTCATATTCGGCTCATGGTACAACTGTATCCGGCCCGCGAGATAATATCTTATGTGTATCAGAACTGGCCCATCGGTGTATACCATGCCCATCACTGGTACTACAAATCCCAGACTGCACAGCGATAGGTGGCATGTTGGCACGTCAATAAAGGTCTACAAGCTAGCTCCACCTCCTGCCTCTTGGGGTGCTTTTCCCCTACACTGGCTACCGTAATATTGGTACTTCCAAGAAAGGACGGTACTTCAACATGTTGGTTTTCTACTGACATAAAAACTAGGGGCACTGAATGACATCACAAAACAAGCTGGAGTACTGTGCTGAATTCGAAAAATATCTGTAGTATATTATAGGGTTGAGTCAGTGTTGGGCAGTAATGCGTTACTCAGTAATACGTTACTGTAATATTACTACTTGCCCCGGTAACGAGTAGTCTAAGGGGCAAGTAGTACAATTTCCAAAACAGTAATAATATTACAATTACTAATTCAACTAATACTGTGAAATCAGAACGTACGTAGGCTTTTTTAATATGACTAGCACCCACGGCAGAACAGGACAGTGCTACCTTTGTCCCGGCAGCAAAACGATTTTAACGGCAAAAAACAGAATGTCAAATTTATTATAACATCTGACACGGCAGCATAGCAGCAATATGACACTTGACGCTGACTGGGGATTATGATTAATGTCAGACTGGCCAGCAGTCTGGACATGATATCCTTAATGTGAAGCAACATTTAATGTTTTGTAAATGTTTGGTAAAACCGTCACACTCCTTTCTAATGTGAGTATTCTCCAGTTAAAAAGTCGGGAGAAACTAGTACTTCATATATTTATTTTTCATACAGGCTCCAGTGTTTGTGGTTATGCTGTTAGATTTTTGACTCCTTCTGTACAACGTTAATTGTTTCAATGAAGTGGATTCATTTTTAAAAGAAACTAGTTGTATGACCCTGTTATGGGGGTTTGGGGATCAAAAGTAATATAGTAATACAACGAGTAATGTAACTAAGTACTTTTGATACTAAGTAATAAGTAAAGTAATATTATTACTCATAAAACGAGTAATAAGTAAAAAGTAATTTATTACTCTTCATGAGTAACTTGCCCAACGGTGGTTGGGTGATGTGTGATATAAATGCCAACATGAAATGCACATGCAATTCTTACATTACTAGTCAGCTAGGTTAAGATCAGACTTATTCTTACTTTCATACTGTATGGACATTATAGCACAGGGAGTTTGGCTAAAACATTTTTACTCTCTCATAGGAAAAAAAACTTAGCAAGTTTTGTAATTTTAATGATTATGCATTTTCAGGATTATGTAGTATCGGTTTTAAAATCAGTCTAAAGTTTATCCCCACTGCTTTTGCAAAAGTGCTGCATGCGTTCTCCGAGACAATCGGATGCACCTGCAGCAGTGGCAGCAGTGGCAGTGGGTTGGGATGTCATGGTGCCGGAACCGCAGCATAAGATCATGAACGTGTATATCGCAGTTTCGGTCTTGGTTTCAGAACCATTACAGCAATATAGTTTGGTGTGTGAAACTTCTTTGTACTACTGCCTCCTGTATTTAAGGGGAAAACAAAAAGGAATTTGTTTCTTGCCAAGTTAAAATGATGGAATACAATAATGGAATCATGGATCCATTGTGTTATATTGAAAGGACCGCAATTTTCATTTAGGCTGCATACATTAAAATGTAATGAGGACTGCATCTGGCAGATGGCTGTCTGTTGATATGTCCTGTTCATAGATCAGAGATGCGTCCTACCTTTCAGCAGCTCCTTGCCTAGAAAGGTCCAGACACAGTCAATATCATGTGGATTGGCAGAGACTATCAGTGGCAGGTGTATTGCATCATGTTCCTTTGCTTGGAATAGTATAGGATGGTTTGGGTCAAATTCAGGGGGGTCTGAAAAACACAAAGACACAATAAATTATTTTACAATAAACTAAAGACCAACTTGTGCAACCAATCATACACTCACATGACAATGAAATACAAGTCAGTGCACAAAGTAACAAAGCTATGCACTGCCACAAACTCACACAGTATTGTTCAGTCATAGATATGTGCACATATGTGCAGCAACTCCACACAGTCACAGTTATAAAGTAAGGCACTCACAAAGCACAGTGAGCTTGTAGAACGTGTTAACCCCTTCAGACAAGAGGACACTGAAGGCCTGACAGGTGACCCTTAAGCCGTTATGATGGGAGTAGAGTAGGAGCGACAGCACACTGCATACAGATACACCCCCATATTCAGCCTTGGTGGGGGCCTGCTCCACCCCATTCAGCCTTGTGAGACAAAATAGATATTATAATCAAATTGCTCTTCCAAACTTCAGCACTACTGCAGACTTCATTATAATGTCAGCAGCACCCAAACATTGAGTTTTCAAACTATTTGTATTAGTATATGGTAAGAGATACCAAATTACTGTACACTAGGGACACCTTGTTTTATAATGGAATCTGGTACAGAGTACATTAGTACAGTACTAATCCAGTTACTGTTCTTCAGCAGTTCTTTAAATAAAAACAAATGTAATTTCCTGCCATAAAATATTTCTTACTTCTGAGGTCCAAGGTTCCAAGAGATGTTTGCCTTGGGGTTGCTGCTGCCTGTGATGCATTCCAAGGTCAGCTCCTGCCCACTGCGCACCTCTTTCTGTTTGGCCACAATCTTCACACTGATGGCTGGGACTGGAAGCACAGACACAGCGATTACGGCGAAAAGTCCCTTTCTTCAGACGAATAATCCTTACAACATTTTTTCACAACTACTTATCCAGTGCAGAGTTATGGAAGCTCAAGGCACAATACACAGAATGCTCTAGATGGGATGCCAGGTCATAGCAGAAACACCAGTTCACCTATATTTTCTGTGGAAGGATACCCACAAGGAAAACATACAAGCTTCGCACACATTGCTACAAGCACCCAGAGCTCGCTCTGGAGAGAAGACGATAGAATGCTAAATAATACAGTTCATTTGGGGCACAAAACATTCTTTCTGAACCTCCCGGTAACTGGTAAAATATTGAGATTTATACCACAGCTTTGGTAAATATTTTTTCTTTTTGGTACAGAGGTGTCATGTGGTGTTGACTTTTGTGTAACTGCACAGGTAGTTCCGGCAACCTAATAGCAGTTCTATATTAATGCGTTTTTATGATGTATTAGACATGTTAATATAATAAGCTACATCATTTTTACTCATAAATAAGAAGTCATTCTTTCAGCATAATTTTCAATGGTTTTCAAAACGTGAATGTCTGTCTGTTGACAGTTTCTATGGTAACAGATTTTCAGCTTCCAGTGAGTTGCCAGACTAGATGTTCTGTACTTATAGGGACTATACTTTCAAGAGCACATTGGAACATTATTAAATGCTATAAACTAAAAATTTTTTTTAATCATTTTTTCTTTGTTCATTAGCCATGGCATAAGCGTGATAAATCACTTCAAGGTATGTAGTTAGTGGTTATACAAAAATAATTACATTGAAAATAAAATCTCCAAGTTAGCACATTACACCAAATTGCAGCTTTGGAGATATTACTTTTTGCAGATTTTTTTCATTAGACCATTAATATTTCACATACACGTCTCATAGAACACAAAAGCCATGCAGCTGAAAAACGTGATATACTAAATGCCAACAGAAGTGCCGTGCTAGTACTTTAAATCCCAGCTCATATTTGCAGACAGAAATTTCAACAATCTTTGACATGTTCTTACAAAGTATGTGCAGCTTTGTCTCGACTGAAAGAACTTTTGTTGCGTCATTGGTGGCGTCACAACGGTAGGTGGCCATGTTGTCACTCGGCTGAAGGACAAGAATCAGCTCGCGGGACACGCCCTTCTCTGACGTCACTGGCTTCTCCGTGTCCCGGATGGGTTTACCATCCTGACAGATTGACAATGAGATCATTATGGTACCTCTATAAGATCTGGTGTAAGACTTCCAGCATTTGTATACTAAGACTACAGTTTATTCAAATAAATCAGAAATAGTATTCCAAACTAAAGGTAGCATAATCCATGCAAATTTTAACCAGTGCTGAGTCTCTATCAAATTGCAATCCAAACACTCAAGCATGAATGCTGAAATAAATTCACAGATGAAAAATCCTCAAAAAACTCAACAGCAGATTGCTATTTCTCAGAACAGGCCGTTTGGCAATGTTCAATGTTTACTCTCAAACCTTGAGCCAAGTCAAGCGGCCAGGGGGGTTTCCACCAGTGGAAAAACACATGAATCTGACTGTAGTCCCTGAGTGCAGAGGGACTCCATCAGGAGGACCTTCAATCCAAACCTTCTGAGGTGGGTCTGAGAGATACATCGCAAAGACTCAGAGCAAAAGGTCACCAACACAGACAAAATGGGACATGAAAGAAGATGTAAAAAAGATAAAAAGGGAATTAGAGACTAGGGGCAGAGTGTGATGGAGAGGGAAATGAAAGGAAAGTTTTAAGAACTAAAGCAGGAGCTAAAAAAGGGAAAACAGGTATAAAATGAGAGTGATTGACAAAGACAAATGCAAAAAACTTATAATACACATCTGAATATTGAATAGTTTACCTGGAAAATTCTGGGGAGCTTTGATTATTGGCTTAGAGTGGATGTGCCTATAGATTTCTGTTATTCATAGTTAAGCATTGGATAAACAAGAATTTAAGTAAATGTGTAAAATGCAATATCATTCA
Source organism: Mormyrops attenuatus (assembly GCA_026777985.1). NCBI lineage: Eukaryota > Metazoa > Chordata > Actinopteri > Osteoglossiformes > Mormyridae > Mormyrops > Mormyrops attenuatus. The sequence continues at coordinate 21,695,608 of JAODKC010000137.1, read as the reverse complement.
GATCACAAACATGAGAATACACATGTGGAATTCCATTATTTTGTATGTATAATAAATCCATCTGCCCATCTACTGTAACTACTTATCCAATTCAGCATCAGGGTGAGCCTGGACCTCCTCTCAGGAAGCAGAGGGTTCCATGTAGGAGGCCACAGAGCTATCAACTCTGCTCAATGTAACATATTTGACTTTTATAATGTGATGAATCACAGTTTCCCATTTATCACGGACTACTGGCACATTCCTTGTATGCACTTGTTTGCCTATGTGGAGGTGAGAGTCCCAGGCTTACAGAACACTTGCAGGGGGGTGGAAAGTATTTTGGAGTAGCGGGTCCCTCTGTTGAAGGCTTCACAGGTCAGCGGCAGCCCGTTTTCCTCTTGGGAGACCGTGTGGGTCAGGTTGGACATGGTCAGCATGCCCCCATTACTTCCCTTGAATTGGGACACCAGGTAGGGAAGCTTTAGGCCTGACTGCTGGTCAGCATGTTAACTAAACACAGCACCACCTACTGGTGTGGAAAAGTGCCTGCCACAGTAATGGAGCAAATAAAGCTTTATGGAAGATATCTACATCTTTTTAAACTGTTTTCTAGAAATCATCTTATTTTCAGCGTACATCAAGGTGTGGGACACAGAATGTTGCCCCATATCTCAGAGACTGACATTGTGTTGTTCTATGAAAGTATTTGAAGGTATTCTAAAATAACTTTCCTTTTTGTGTAAAAATAAATGACATACAGTTAAATTGTTTGTGCAAATTAGTTTACATCCTGGGCACTAAAAGATATATTTTATTTTTTTCTTTTATTCTTGTTCTTTTTACCACACTCCGCTCCCTGTCTTTCTATGGATTGTACATGCAGCTATCTGAGTAGAAACAGTGTGTGATCTTGTCAAGGATGGTTTTATAGTGTAGACAAAAGCAGCTCACTTTAGTGTACATGACCACAGTCTGATTGAGCTCGCGAAAGCCCAGCCACCAGCGGATATTAACTGGAGGGTTACTGGATGTTGTGTAGCAGGACAAGGTCACTGTTTTGCCAGCTATTGCCTTGTAAGATCCCAGCACCTTCACCTCTGCTGGCTCGACTGTGAGGAGAAGGAGAGGAGAAGCCGGGGTGTTAGGGGCGATTAGGTCCTGCGAGTGCCTTAGAGGTAAAGACATGCACATTGGGTTACTTAGTCTTCCCCAAACACACCATATCACAGAGGCACAAAGTAGAGTATCTGTTGTACACAAAACCAAATACATGCATTTGCATACATACGTACATATATGTATGTAGACCCTGGGAAGAAACGTAGCCATGTATTAACCATGCAACCATGCATGGTTCCAATAGCAGAAGGTAGGCAGTGGACTCACACAGGACAATAAGTCTGCGGAGCAGCACAAAAGGCTGTGGGGACACCTGGTTGACACTCTCACAGCTCAGCTCGGCGCGGTTATCCTCCGGTTTCACCTGCAGCGTTAGGATGCTGCTGGCCTTGCGAGAGACCGTGTCGACTTCCCAGCTGGTGGATAATACTTCCCCGTTCTGGGTGGGGATGATTGAGGGCCAGTATTGGGTGGAACGCAAAGCCAGAGAGAAAGAGTGAGGAGCAAAGCTCATGGCTGTAACTTCAGACTAAACTGCAAATCTCATCTCAGTTCATTTAATCCGCTTAATAGCCTATGCCTTTCTGAATCTTGATATACCGAACTAATCTCCGGAGGTAACCAGATGTCTTCAAAATCCTAATCCTGCTGAAATACTGTCATTGTCATTGAAACATTACCAGCAGCCTAACGCCTGTGAACCATGAAAGAGATGCCTCACAGCGTGACAATAAGTCATGTCACACTCCTTCTTGCTGACCTTGGTCCAGTGCAGCATGGCTAGTGGGTTTCCTCCATGGGAAATGCACACCAGTTTAAGACTGGTCCCAGCTGGCACCGTTTCTGTGTCCAGTCCCTCTAACACTGGAGGCTGAGGGGGGACTGAGAGGCAGATGAAAATTACAGGAGAAACAGAATGAAAAACCAACATGAATAGTCCTGAACATAACTTAATATGTCAGGATGCCATCACTAAATTGCACACATTTAACATGACTCTTGGCAAGCTTTTAATTGAAACACCAAGAGACTCGTCCCCTGCCTGAAGCCCCATAAGGACAAATGACAAATATCTGAAGAATAATGCAAGACAAAACATGAGAAAATCCCAGCCAATGAATAAAAGATGTACAATAAAACACTTTACAGTGTGGTGGCTATTTTATTGCTGCAATCAGTCAAGGAGGCATCACAATACCAAGGCCAGTGTAACAGACTGGAAAGGCATCAGATGTTATACTCAGCACACCAGATTAAGAGGATTGCTAAGTGCCCCAGTCCTGCTCTAGGCATGCAAGAAGAAGTGGAGTGGGAGAAAACTCTTACAGTATACATTCATGATGATGAAGGCCTCCAGGGGATGTGATAAGACAGGATGCTTCACTCGACACACCACCTGCCGTCCGTTGTCTGAGCTCTGGGCAACAAACCTGGGAGCAGGAGTCCTAGTCAAACCAGCCTCATTTAACAGCCTTAAAGAGCCTTGCCATAGGTCATCTCATTGCTCACAACATTCCACTATGAAGTTGATAAAGGCTGGATATTTTACCACAAGAATATTCTGCTATCCCTCATGGTGAAAGGTTATATCCTAAGCAGGGCCAGCCTGCTCTATCGGTGACACGGGCGATCGCCTAGGGGCGCCATGTGATTAGAAGGGGCGCAAAAGAGTGAGTGAAAAAAATCAATAATAATAATAATGCCGGTAGTTACATTCCATAACATTGCAGTTATTTACACTAGTTTTAATTTTTCACTACTTTTCTTGTGAAACAGATGCTAGCTCGCTAGGAACTATATACCCTGTGCTACTGAAATATTTTAAATATAAATGAGCAGAATCTCGCCTAGGGCGCCAGAACACCCAGGGCCAGCCCTGTTCCCAAGCATATATCAATAAAGGTCTGATAAGAAAGCACATCTTAGATTTGGTTATTCTATCACTATCCACCCTTCTTCCATAACCGATTATGCAGGGTCATGGTGAGTGTAGGGCCTATCCTAGCAAAGCCAGAACACTGGCCAGGGGACTTCCTAGATGCCCATCCATCACAGGGCACACAGTCACACACACCACAACACTATGAACAAGTGAGACTGAGGCAGGAAAACATGAACCCCTACAGCATGTAGCAATGAAACGCCCACACACTTCACCATGGCCTTTGTATTCTCCAACTTCTTCTCTGAACCAGACATGGTGACAGAATCTGCTCCAGTCATCTCCACTTCATCTGCTCGGAGAGACGCAGAAAAATGACATGCACTACAGTACATATATTCCTCTATGCAAATTTTTCCAAGAATTAATAATATTGCTTTAACCTCTTACTTTGAATGGATCATTCATTTATTTGAAATTTGGATACCTGCTTAAGAAAAGTAGTTTTGCTTTCATCTTTGGAAATTGAATGAAAATGAGAACAAATGGCACTGGAAGACATCAGAGACTAGAACGGTGTGTAATGTTTGGAAAAGACTATTTTGTAAATGTTCAGCAATGCCCTTAAAATTAGCTGACTTTCGCTAATCTGAACCTATGATGTCGTCACATCCATGACAGAAACAGTGTAAGAATATAAAACAGTAGTGGTACTCTATGTGGGATAATTGTTGAGTGGGACAGGCACATACCCTTGAAAAGGGTGACATCAGCAGCTGGCTTCGCATCCATTGCAGTGCAGGTAACCGTATACTCTTGTCCTGCTATCCAGGGTTCCTCTGTGTTAACCTCAATGATGAGCCTCGATGGGGGGACTGTAGAAAGGCACAAAACAGCTTAAGCTAGGTCTCTCAAATTTCTGTAAACAAGGCCTCTAATTGCATGGCCAAAGTTCACATCCCTAGCAAGGTATAGCGATGGCCACCAGAGGGGGCCCGTAAGCAGGGTTGTAGTATTCGAGTCCAGTATTCCTGTATCCCGGACATGGGACATACATTTGTATTATATACAGTCGACCGTAACACATCGTGGGAATTAGGGGCACATCTGGAAAAACTGCGTAAAATGTTTTGTTCCCCTTTGTGAACGACCCAAAGCACGTCAACATTAACAAAACACAAAAACATCAAGACAAAAGCATTAACAAATTAAATTTTTAAATGTGTTGTGCTTTCTTAATGTATTGCGGTTTTCAAAATGGTAGTGCTCTGTGCCAGAGGGAGCAGTATTCCACTCTCGATTTCGTGCCTCTCACATCAATATCTACGAGAGCTGGTTAGTGTCAACATGCTAAAAATTCTGAAAACACTTACCCACATGTTAAATAGTTTTAGATTTAGAATGTTTATGAACAGAAAAAAAACTTCACGTTATATTTTGAGAGCAGTGTCATAAACGGACAAAAATGAGTATGTTGGTTGAGTGAATCGTTTTATGTCATGGCTGCTTTATTTAACCCATTCAAGAGATATAGGCATACATTGATTTTTACTTTTATTTTGAGATCTGTGTTCGGAATAAATAAAACGTCTATACAGAATAGTTGTTGTATACTGGCAAATAAGGAAGAAAGCCCACACACTATTTTAATAAAATTTTGTTATATCTCGAATGTGGTTTTTATTTAAAACTTTACATTTAACACGCTTAACAGAAAATAACAACAAACCAACACTGTAGCTGTCATGCCCCGCTCTTCTGATCCTCCTGTGTGCCACGCCCCCTCGTTAACCTCATGTGGAATCCCTGTGTTTACCAGCTTGCTGTCATTAGTCCTATGCATTAAAGTCTGCGTTAGGTATGTTTTTCCTAGTCCAATCATTGAAGTCTGACGTCCATTTCTGTGCCGCGCCTTCTTGTTCTCGTTCCCCAATTCCTCGTGTCCCTGCTCCTACTTCCAAGACAAGACAGAATGAAAGGACTCCACAAACAGACGGCTCACCTGACCGAGACTGAATACCTTGGTCTGGTGGACGAGGTGCTGTACTGGCTCCGGCAGCCCAAGGAACAGGAGGACCCAGCTGCTTGAGCCCTTGCCCACCGGTCGAGGGACATCCTAGAGGGGATGTCCCTGACTGAAGACTCGCACCTTGCTGGGGAGGTGCGAGATAATCTAAGGCGGCTTAGAAGCGGGGTCGTGGAGTCAATGATGCGGCGAGTAGCCCTGGACAGCCTTACAGCGCTCTGCTGCTTGAGCTGCCCGAAGTGCCCCAGACTCCACTGCAAGTTGCAGGATGGAGAAAACAGCAGAAAGGCCGGCGATGGGAGGACACACCCGAGGTACTCCTAGAGGCCGTCATGGTCTCCACTGCCTCCCTTGCAGCAAGTCGGGAGGAAGCCCTCCCGATTCTGAATCCGGTGGTGTTTGTGTCTGATGTCACCGCTGCTGCTTCGCCCGAGCGGGCGCCCGAAGCCCGCATAACTGCCGCCACGCCCAGATCGGTGTCTGAAGCTTCTGATTTCCTGGGCATGCGACTCGCTCTTAAAGGTGCCAGGGAGTTACACGACGCCGTCCCACGGATCCCCAAGGTCAGCAGGAAAAAGGGGTCCGCACTAACCCCTGTGGTTCCTGTGCCGGCGGTTCCTGCTCCATCCCCCAAGATTCCTGTGCCGGCGGTTCCTGCTCCACCCCCCGAGGTTCCTGTGCTGGCAGTGGATGCTCCGCCCCCCGAGGTTCCTGTGCCATTTTTTGTTTCTCTATACCTTTATGTTTAGGCTTATAATAAATAATTTATAAAATATGTTTTTCTTCCTCTGAAGGGTAGTGTGTGAATAATTGCAGAAGTGAGTATGCGCTTTGTTTTCTACTAATGTGAATAGTATCGATGTTTATTAGGGTTTTTAGGGGTGTGTTTTGGTGGAAAATATTTAAGACATATATCCTGCCATTGCGGCAGGATTACTCTGGCATACTTTAGCACACAACGTTCCTAATGTTACTTAGACAACTGGATCGAGTAACTTCTCTCGATTCCAACGATATGTGATTCGTGTCTGTGCATTATGCCTATCCAGAGTTACAAGCCTGAGATTAATAGGTGTGAAAAATCAACGCATGTTGCGTTTGTCGGGTTCTACAGGTTAAAAACACATGTAAACATTAACACATGTAAAACATTTAATCAGGTTATCATATGTAAACATAGCCATAAAAACATAGATCACTATGATTATTATTATTGATTGTAGCTGTGATTTTGGTATTCTGTGCAACATCACGACCGAACCTTTCGCGTTGCTTAGAACCAAGGGGTACTTTTTGTCTCTATTGAGAATCTTTAACAGAGCCCTAATTTTAGCACACAACAAATCGATATAAACAGGATTGTGTCATCCTATATCTTTTTTAAAAAATATATCGATATGCCACCCAGCCCTAATGGTCCATCTCGTACACAACCTTGATCATCGGATCAAATACCCCTCCTGTGGGGCGGAGCACTTCCGTTTTGAAAACCGCAACAACACTAAGAAAACACAACATAATAAAAGAGCACAACACATTAAAAAGTATTTTAAATTTTTTGTCTTGATAGTTTTGTGTCATCTTTATGTTTTTGCATCTTTTTAGCGTTTTTGCATTGTGTTAATGATGGCGTGCTCTGGACTTGCAGTGCCACTGTAATCAACAGCTAACAGCAAAATAAGCATGAAAGCAGGCTGGCTAAAACCACTGCATTACTGCATCAGCAAGATGAACCGCACCCGGAAACGAATAACAAAAAGGGAACGTATAACAACAAAAATGGCACCGCGCTTAGAAACTGCTATTGATCGCTACAACATAACAGCTAACAACTGCAAACCATCGTGTTTTGAAATTACAAAACTACTTGTGCTGTGGGGCAACAGTTTTATTTTTAAACAACTGCAGAGCTCATTTTATATCACAACAACAGTTCGCATGGACAGTCACAGTGACCTAAAAATGACTTTCTCTTCTGTGTGGCGTTGATGAACTCCTTCATCAATGCTCTGATATCCAAATTGTTCAAGATGGAGATATAACAAGAATTGGGGGCAGCGTGTGGCTCAGTGGGCGAAGCCTGTGTGCTTATAATCACAAGGTTGCCGGTTCAAACCCAGCCTCAGCATGTCTGCGGGTCCTTGAGCAAGGCCCTAAATCCCCAGCTCCCTGGGTGCCGCTACAGGTGGCAGCCCTTCGCGGACAACTTACTCTGCAAAGAGCAAGTTGAGGGCGGCATAAAAGACAATTTCCCTACGGGATTAATAAAGTATCAATTATTAAAGTTGTCTTTTACCGATTGTGAGATAATTAACACAACTATGTTTCACTTTGATGAAAATTATAGGTATGGGCACGTTGGTCAACAGTAATCTGACACTGAATTACTACCAACAACCAGTTGGGGGAGTGCTGAAGTACCCTCGGCACCCTACTTCCATCTATAAACAAAGATCAATATAATATCGAATCGGAAGGTTTCTGATAATTCCTACCATTAATGCCTATGCAGATTGTGGCAAACTTCTCATTCGTGCTTCTGTCCCCAACCCAAAATAGTTATAGAAGTTGTTTGGGTAGCACAGCGAGGAATACCAACTATTATGCAGTACTGTTTCCATTACAAATAATCACAATAAATCTAAATTTATTTTACAAAACATAAAAATATAACCAGTAAAGTCGCATCTTATGCATTAGATTTGTCTCTGTGTTATTACATCTAGTTTTGTATATAATGACTTGGACTTGAGTAGTCATGACTTGTGACTTGACTTGGGATGGGGAGACTTGACCACATCACTGCCTGTAAGCAACAAGAGGCAACAGCCTTCTGGAAACTTCCAGGTCTGCCCCCCAAAAAGAAGAAACCTGCAGACAATCACACATGTGTTAGGGAGGTCGGTGATCTTGCTCCCTCAGCCTATGTTTGATCACTAAAGCCATTCTTCTGTGTGTGCTGCTCGTGGGGCTATACAGTACTCTCCTGCATCTACTTGCCTTGGCAGTGTTTCTTTGGCTGGAGTAGTCAAGGTCTTTGGTGAGTTTGGCTGAGTTAACTTGAAGCATGTGTTTGCTTTTGCCAATGCGGGAAATGCTTTCAGATTTATAGACTTCAGCAGACACTAATGAACCATACGCTCAACTCTCTCACTTGGCTAGGCTTTATATAGGCTGATGATCCTTTGTTGAAAGACTGGGACCTGGGGATTTCTTTGTTTATACTATACCTTGCAGAGTTTTTGTGTTCATTACCATTTTTGAATCCCTTTTGTTTGGTGGGTTTCCACATGTGTTCTTGGAAACAGTGCTATAAAGTCTCAGACATTGCTTTCACTAAGCCCGATACTCTACGAGTACCACTAGGGGGAGATGTTGTCATACTCAGCCAGCAGTGTTAGTTATTTCTTCACAGAGATGAAAATGATGTAGCTGAGGCTTCAAACTAATTTAGAGGAAGCAATTGGATCTCTCTGGATTGTCACTGCAGAACCCAAGGCAGATATAATAGGAAGCATTTCTTCTTAAACCATTAACTTTGTCATGCAGTTATTGACAGCCAGTGTGCTTTCAATGGAGTCATCTGCTGCATGTCTCCAAACAATATTATGGACTGCATCACTTGGCATAGAGGAAGTCTGCCAAAACCACACAAATTCCCCAAAATAAGAAATAATGATACAGTTGCACTCTGAATTTCAGGCTGGCAATCTTGCACCTCTTCTCCTTCTCCCCTTTCAAAAGCATCCTGCTTCTTTTCAAGTTTCTTTTCCCTTTTTTTCTTGGTGTACCACTAACTTAAATAACCCCACTCTCTTTGTCCCCTCTTCATTCATCTCTCTACCCCCTATCTCCCCAACCATTCTCTTAAAAATGTTACCCTGTGTTTGTACCATCCTCTCCATTTCTCACTCTGTCTCAGGCTCCTTCCATCCTGCCTCCTCTCTCTCCTCACCCCCCCCCCCCCCCCACACCCACCAACAAACCACCCCCCACAAACCCCCCCCCCCCCCACCCCCCCCCCCCCCCCCCCCCCCCCCCCCCCCCCCCCCCCCCCCCCCC
>JAODKC010000137.1:21653819-21686527 GCA_026777985.1 Mormyrops attenuatus | reverse complement strand
CACACATACACACACACACTCACTGTAGTAGAGCTCTGCAGAATAACAGTGCAGGCTGTACAGCTACTCAGGTTGGCAGAGTCCCACAAATAAGAGGCGTTCTAGTGAGCCATGGGAGAGGCGTAAAATCCCACCTGAGCCCCTCACCTCATGGACTTAGACATAGAAACCCTACAGCAGCCATTCAGGTGACAGACAGACAGTGAAATGCAGCAGTGGGTTCATCAGACAAGCCCAGAGTGGGTGGGTAGGGCTGAGGAGAGAGAGAGTGAGAGAGGATATTTGTAAACACAAACAGCCCATAAGCGATGAAAAACAACTGATGTGATGTGTAAATACAGATGGAAGTTAAAAAGCAAATAGCCAGAGCAGCTGCTGTTAAATCAACACACATCAGCAGCAGCACATACACCACATATATGCAGCCACATCACTCGTGAAATGGACACATTTGTTGAAAAGAACATATAATATAAATGCATAGAAGGCCACAATTAAGCACATTTCAGACAGTTTGAGGGAAAAAAACTAAATGCAAATACACAAAGTGCAAAAAAACAAAAAACACTCAGACAGGAATACACTGGCATATGGATGAACAAAGACACACACGCTCATACTCTGGCGTCAGCATCTGAGGGCTCAGGTGGGAAGCAGAGAGCCAGTGAATGAGGCACCTTTCTCTGATTCCTGTATTTCCCCAGTGCAGAACAGGGGAGGGGGCAGGTGTTTGCCAATGAAATACAGCTGTACGCATCTCCTTCTCCCATTTGGACACCATCAGCTCTCAGCAGCTTAACTACTCTTTGTCGACCTTAGATGACAGTTTCTGCTTTAGTAAAGAGAGTCGTGACTGAAGCGACAGCTCAGTGGCTATCTCATTTTGATGATCGTGGCAGTAAGGAGTTTCCCTTCCAATGAGCTGGAGCTTGGTTTTATTGCTTTCACACTAGGATTCTCCGGAATCTGCCTCAGAGACCTTCCTCATGTCATGTAACTCCTATAACTGCCTATAGCTTTTCTATGAATCAAATCTTTATAAGAGGTCCCCAAACATACTTATTATTTCTAATTATGTACATTATTTCAGCTAGATGATTACATATTGCGGTGTGAAAAAAGTGAAAATGTTGATTAATTAGATGGGTCCTTATTTCAGACTAACCTACACTCAGAAATTTCTCAGGAATTTAAATTTGGAATTAAATATATTCTGATCACTTTGTCTTTATATAATCTCTTGTCATTATGGATGTGACCCATAGTGTTGAAAATTGTTTAATTCATGAAAAAAACCTAGAATAATCTATGACTTTGATGATTCCAGAATAATTCTGAACAGATCTTTTCAATTTTGTTGAAACTAGCCAAAAGAGAGTATCCCTCAAATGATTACTTTTATGGACTGTGAGGGCGTGCTTGATCTGGCTAGAGCAATAATCCTCATTTAAAGCTCTGCAGGATTACAGAAAATGTAGGAGTAATGCCTCCCTTATAGGAATCTCTCCACATTTCTCTTTGTTGGCTTACAGAGTAAGGTTATTGACATTTTTACTCCCCCTTGGCTACTTTATGCCTCAGGTGATGTATCTTGAATTAGCAGGTCATAATACATCTCATATTGATGGAAGAATCCAGTTAGGAGCTTATGTTGACTTTCTTCCTTCAGACTATGTGGAGGAATTATTTTGTTATCATTACATTTATACAGAAAAAATAGAGGTGAATTAAATGTAAATCTTTGGCACTGTAAGTGGTATGACAATGGAAAGCATTGAAAACCATCTGGGCACACTGAAGGCCTTCAAAACCAATGGCTGTGGACTCCTCAGAGATGAGACAAACAGTAACCATATTTACCCAACCTGTGCTTGATTCTGCTCCTGCTTTAAGGAAGAATTATTTGAGGTACAGAAGGATGAATGTGGCTGATAAGTGACGGTCAAGCCTCCAAGTTTGGGAATTCTATGTGATTGTCTGGAATTTGCATTTTCATCCACTCTTGGGGAAATATTCTTCTTGTGCTGTCTCAAAGCATACAGTCAGTGGGTGTCTAGAAACCATCCATAGTGTGTGACAATGTAATAGAATGGCATCCTGTTCAGGGTGTCTCCCTGCTCTGTGCACTATGCTTCTTGGGATAGGCTCCAGACTCTCTGTGGCTCCATATTAAGAGGTTGAAAGACAAAGATTTAAAGATACTTTAAATAGTTTGGCAGGCTAGGATGCTGTCTCTGTGAGCAGAAGGGCGCCTGCTGAAATCCCGTCATCGGCAGTGTGATGTTAGCATTGGGACCCTGAGCAAGGCCCTTAACCCCAATTGCTCCAAGAACTAACTCTGTCTTCTCAAAAAAAATGTACAGGTATGAATACAATAAATAAACTGTAAATATTTACATTTCAAATACTTAACCTATCTGCTTATAGGAAAGCCAAAATGGTTAATAAAATTTATAGTGGCTCAACTAGGCAAAAACCATGACCCTCCGAGATGTGTACTGCTGAGAAATCCCCTTATATTCACTGCAATGCCAGGAAATGCAAAGAATGCGTGTAACTCTGCACATCCGGAATCCCTTTCTTTGCACCGTGAAATCAGCTGGGCCAATCTTTCTGGCCCTAATGTCTACTTATAGCATGATCTAGCTACAGGTGCTACAGTGCTATATACACAGGCTCTCTTTATCTATCGTAATGTCTCCAGCTGTGTGGAACAGTGACTCTCCCTCGGTCCTGTCAGTGATAGATGTGGGACTGAGTCCTGCTGTTCGAGTGGCTGGATAATAGGTTAGCACGCAGCCAGGCAGAGAGCAATGAGAGGAGGGACCGAGGAGCAGGAGGAGGAGGAGAAAGAGCTTCTGTTACTCTCCCTCAGCTTTATTCCTCTGTCTCTCGTGATGTCAGGAAAGACCGTTGTGTTCTCCCTGAGAAAGCAGACAAAGACCCATCCGTGTTGCTATGGCAACTGACCCCCCCCCCATATGTATACAGACTACGGAAATGCAGGGAGAGAAAGAGAAGTTAACGAAGTGCAGCATCTTTAAAAGGGCATTTTTAAAGGGCTTCCTGCATATGGACTCTCTCCCACAAGAAAGTGAGGCATGAGGCGGAAAGAAGCAGAGAATATTGGAGTGTGATGTGTAACAGAAGGTGACAACCAGTCACACGGCCACAAAAATTGTTACTCCTGTTTTCATGCAAGACTTCCCATTTACTCCCTTGCTCTTTTGATTAATTTTTTCCTTATTAGGTTAGATCTGCAGGGAGTATCCAAGGCAATGTTATATTCAGTCCGACAACAAAACTTATACTAGCAAATCATTTTCCCAGCAATATAATCTACAGGGTTACGTCTATGTGATTTTGACCACAAGTTTAATGGTAGCAGGACATATGGTGCTGCCAGGGGTTATGAAGGGTCTCTGGGCAGGACTTTATCACTGACTGGGGAAAAGGAGTCAAACACCTGTCGTTTGCCATTCACCATTTACCAGAAGATCTCGGAGTCAATAGCTTGGCAGTGGCTCCAGTCCGTAGCCATTTGTTCACTATTTTAATATATTGATTTCATGTCACAACCCTACAAAAATGAAATATTTTGCTTTTTAAACTCAGATTAGATTGCCCCACATTTGTATTATTGAATTGTTTTAAGAAATGCCTACATATGCATATAAATCTCAACTTTAATCTCAACATTAGGGTTCACACCTTCAACTGATTAGATGCAGGGGAGTTGGTTTTGCTTACTCAGTACAGTGATCCACACAGAATGAGAGATGATTGGTCCACTGCTTTCAGACGGGCCCACTTGGCATTCATAGGGGGAATCGTCTTCCAAGGCAGCCTTTTCAATCTGAAGATGGTACTCTCCTAAAGTAGATGGGGAGGAAGACAGAAAGAGGTGTTGTTGTGGCAAAAAGGTTAGCCCATTCAGTGGTCTATGTGGTTTTCAATGCCCCAGTGCAGTAATGGTGATGCTCTGCTGTTAAAATGGTGTCATCCTTCTGATGAGACATAAAACCGAGGTCCTGCCTCTCTGAGGTCATAAAAGATCCCTGAGCTTCTTTTGAAAGAGTGGAGTTGGTACTCCAATGCCTTAACCTTCAGATTGTGTTAGCTTTCTCTACCTATCTCTTATGTTAGACGAGTCGGTGCCGACCCACGTCTTAAAACGGCCGTAGAATACCCTCAAACAATTATTTATCATCCAATTTCTTTCTTACCTCTTGGTTACCTTGTTAAGCTTCCTCATCCATGAAAAGATTAGTTTTAATATTTTTGGTGTGGCATTCTGGACCTTTCTTTTGACAGTATACCTCTCGTTTTTAATAAAAAATAATGGTAAAATAAGCCTGAATTAAATAAATTAACCGAATTGGTCTTATCTTCCCTTACATGTCTTGGCATGTCTAGTGATTTTTTATTTATTTATTAATTTTGTTTAAATAGAGGTTCCTGATGCAGTAGACAAATTTATGTGGTGCTTTTATGCATTTTAAACTTCAAAAGGGGTCGGTGTCGACCCCAACGCCAGAGCTGTTATAATCTTATAATTTAGTGAATTCTTTTTTTTTGTTTAAATAGAGGTTCCTGATAAAATTCAAAAAGCCTTGATGCCGTACCCAAATTTATGTGGTGCTTTTATGCATTTTAAGCTTACAAACGGGTCGGTGCCGACCCTAAAAGCATAGGAAGGTTAACTAATTTGCCCCCTGTGACCTTTTCAATTCTGGCCTCCTAATCATCTCCTATATCTAACTGGTGAATTCTCTCCTGCCCCGTCACCAGCTTAGCTATTGTCTGGTGAGTGTGCTGGTGCAGAATGGCTGCTGTGGCATCATCCAGGTGTGTGTGGTTCTGTAAAGTGCTTTGGATGTCTTTAAAGCACTGTATAAATGTAATGTCCATTTATTCAATGTTCATTCAACCCTTGTTTCTACTATAGAAGTGAATATATGGTACTGCAAATCTGGATTATAGGAGTATCTAGATTAACTTCCCTGGATACAAGCAATAAGTACAGTAATCATGCAATCCAAGCTTTTTTACCCTGCCTAACTATATATCCTTTAATTCCTGTGCTCCCCAGAACCTGTACACTAGGAGGCATCGTGAAAGAACAGTCTGAGAATGAGGAGCATAGCCAACTTCTGTCACAGAAACTTACAAGACCAATTAGCAGAACAGATGCCTTTCTACAATTCTTTAATTCATGATAAAATTAGCTCATCACTACTATCAGCACTATTCTCAGTTTTACAGAAACAAATTTCATCAGTATCTTACTCACAAAATCTGTAATAGGAATACAGGAATATAGTGGCAGCCACTTTATTTTGAACACCTGTATACCTGCTTGTTCATGCCGATATCTAATCAGCTGATCATGTGGCAGCTGTGTAACACATAAAGTCATGCAGACACCAGTTAAGTGCTTCAGTTAATGGTCAGATTACAAATCAGAAAGGGGGAAAATGTAATCTGGCACCAGTGGTCTGAGTATTTCAGAACCTGCTGATCTCCGGGGATTTTTGTGCTCTAGGGATTACAAAGAATGGTGCAATAAACAAACAACATCCAGAGAACAGCAGTTCTGTTAGCAGAAATGCCTTGTTTGTGAGAAGAGAGGTTAGAGGAGAATGGCCACACGAGTTCAAGCTGACAGGAAGGGTACAGTGTCTCAAATAACCACCCTCTACCACAGTTGTGAGCAGAAAAGTATCTCTGAAAACACAACATGTCAAACCAGGGTGAATGGGCTACAATGGTAGAAGACTGCATCCTGTCAGTTAAGTACAGGCTCACTGGAACTGGACAAGTTGAAGACTGGAAAAAATATCAACTGGTCTGATTAATCTCGATTTCTGCTATAACATGCAGATATATGGGTTATAATCTGGCCTAAACAAACATGAATCCATAGACCCAGCTTGACTTGTTTTAGGCTGGTAATGGTGGTGTAATGATGTGGGGAATGTTTTCTTGGCACATATTGGGCACTCTAATATCAATCAAGCATTGCTTAAATGCCATAGCTTATCTGAGTACTGTTGCTGACCAAGTGCATCCCTTTAGGGCCACGATTTACTCTTCTTCTAATGACTGCTTCCAGAAGGATAATGTGCCATATCACAAAGTTATCTCTAACTGCTTCCATGAACATGACAATGAATTTAGTGCACTTCAGTGGTCTCCCAAGTCAACAGATCTGAATGTAATAGAGCATCTTTGGGATGTGGTGGAACATGCGATTTTACAGCATCAATGTGCAGTGAATAAATCTGCAGGAATAATGTGACGCAACGTCAAATGGACCAGAATCTCAAAGGTGGGGGTCTTGAACCTTATTTACAGTGAGAGCCACTTCTGTTCCTTCTTAGGTACATGATTATATCAACCAGGGAGGTGGCAGACAACGAAACTAAATCAACCAGAATAATCAACCAGATTAATTGGAATTCCATGTAGGGAGGCAGTGTGCACATGTATAAGCTAAATTGAGAAAATTATTAATTTAACGTAATTTAGCCTATTTCTGAAATGTTATGCGGAGCTACTCATTGGCTCCATGTGAGGTACTACTGTAGTAGCTCACAGGCAAAGTGTTGGCAACCACTGCTCTAAGAATGGGGTGAGTGCAAGTCACAAAGAATTCAGGTTGTTCTGAATGGGGTCCTACCCAGTATTAGAAATGAATTCCTAATACTGTTACTGATGAATATGCATAAGATAAAAATCACAACATTAAATGCTACATAATGAGCAGAGATTTAAGGGGTTCAGTAATGTGTCAGGAACTTGGTGCCAATCATTTCCCAGTTTTCCTTTCTTCCAGTTTCTCACCTTTCTCCTTGTTGCCAATCATGCTGTATCTGGGGAAGCCAGGAAGACTGCGCTGGGGCCCCAAAAGAAGTCCGTCCTTGACCCACTGCACTACACCAGAGGGCCTCAACACGGCACACTTCAGCACCACTGTGGTCCCCACTTTCAGGGTTATATTCTTGGGCTGAGTCCTGAAGGCTTGTTGAGAGCACACCGCTGTGGGTGCATAGCGTCAGTGTAGGGCAGAAGGTAAACAATCAGTGTATACAGCGCTGAAATGCTATATTATCTTAATAGGGAAATTACATCCACACAGCACCAAGCTGTCAGTGTTAACATGTGCAATTAATTTAAAAAAGAATAACTCGTTATTATTTTTTAATTGTGCTAACATACAGCCTACAGCAGAGCCCCGATTGGGGTCAAGACAATGCATTTATCAAGTTCTCTGTACCACATAGTTTATTTCAGACCAGAAGCCCAATTTACACAGCGCATGCGTGAGAACACTTGTTTTATGCCGTTGATTTACATCAGCTTATAAAGTCAGATAACAACAAGAAAACAATGAAGATCCTTTAATGACAAAATGAAGTCCTTTGCTTTTTATCGCTCATGATAAGACACATTAGGAAAGTATCTTTTTGATGGTGAATTTGACTCCACCATTGGGAACAGAGGGCGCATAAAACTTAAAGGTATTCATGAGTAGATTTAAAAAAAAACATAAACATAGAAACATTATTGTCAATTCTGCCGCATATTCCATTTTTCATTTTTAAAAATGCAAATTGCACATTAATTTTGGTTCGAAAACCATGTACAGATTATGAGGTCTCATTAACAATTTTTCTGGCCATGTGTTTTATCCATAAATGCAAATTTGTAGAATATAATGTGTAGAATATAAAAATTTAATGTATTTTCAACAAATTATAACGTGATTGAATATGTGATTAATCATGACTAAGAAAATTAATGTACCAACACATACAATATCAATTAATCGACCAACATGTACTATATGAAAATATTTTTTAGGTCAATGAAACAAAAGTATGAAATATTAAGTTGCTTTGTGTTGTTGCCGATGCTAACTTTTCATTCCCCAAAGTATTGATTGGTTGATTAATTTTATCTTACCTGACAGGTGAATGAAAGGGAGAAAGAAGGACCAGCAAACGTGCAACATGTCTGAACAATTAACCAATCACAGACCTGGAACGTAAAACAATCTGTCACAGAGTGCATGGATACTAAGAACATTCAAGTCACAGGTTTATAGTATGTATCTAACAGGTCAGAAACAAAGAAGTTGAGATTAGGTGGTTTAAGATTACTGGACTGGAATCAACATATGATTTCCTCAATTGAAACTAAAACTGTTTCTCAGTACATTAAATAAATTAAATGTGGCAATTCTTTTGGCAATGACCTTCAACTGATTAGATGAAGCTTATAATGGGCTTTGATTTCTTTTTATTATGTGTATGCTGCTATGCTCAAATATTTGTTCTACAGAATGGACACTTTGAACATACTGATTGAAGTTTGCCAGCATAATGCCAAGCGCTCACCTCTGAAATCTAAAGACTCGTGCTGCAAGCTTCTGATGGTGTAAGTGGTAGGTGAAATGTGTATAAAGAAGCCTACAAGTGGGATGGCTCAGCAGTTTTCTTTATTCTTAATGAGAAAAGCTGAGCCTTCTCTGACCTCTTTGACCTAAAGAGTGAAAGAAAAATTGGATCTTTAATTACTTAAAAATATCATCACTTCAGAGCAGAGAATTAATTAGATTTTTATTTTGTTTCTTTTTTCTGTTAGAAGATGTTTTTGCTGGTAGCATACCCCTAGGATTTAACATGAGCATAAAAATATACTGTATATGTGGTGAGAGGCCCATAAACACATAGAAACACACCCAAGTAGTTTGATGGTAGAAGTGAACCCACATTCAAATAAAAATATTTTGTGAAACATAATAATTAGAATAGCAGTAGAAAAATGACACAAATGTCTATGTAAGTAGAACAGCATCCTTCTCTTCCACTTGTCTCAGGGGTTTATCTGTTTACTACTGAACGATCCATATTTGTCTTTCCTTATGTTATAATTTAAAATTGTGAGTTCAGGCATAAGATAAAAGCTTTATATTTCCTCAGTCCTCTTTCAAAATATTTTTAATATTAATCTGGTCTCAATATTTGAAAGGATCTCTGAGATACAATGTCCCTTTGCCCTTACTATGACATTTAAAAGTGGAGTCATTTAGAAATGCCATATTATGTGAATCTTAATAGATTACTTAATAGAAACCATGAAAAGAGTGTGTACGTCTTCATCGTATACCTCTTCAGAACTATAAAAAATACACTTACACTTATTTTAATAACGGAAAGTTTGTAATCAGTTTCTGCCAAACAGTGTTGGAAAATCACCCACAGAGGCTTGTTCCATCCAGATGCTTAATTATGCAACTATCTCCTTGTTTCATGTTACTTGATTGGTATCCGTGATGGATCTGCATACCTTAGTACAAAAATTTTTGCTCTTCACAAATAAAAAGTTAAAACAAAAGAGAATTCCAGACATTATTTTGAGAATCTCCATAAGCCTGAAGGCATGCCACCATGAAATTTGCCATTTTCTCAGGTGTGCAATGGTGTGGCACAACATTAAGCTTAACTTCATCTCACAGCATGAATGTCCCAAAATCCAAGACGCCCTAAATCATCAACACTGGGTCAAAGTAATTTAAAATCACTGTGCCCCTGAAATTCAACTGTGTAAGTGTACGTGAAGGAGAACAGCTACTGCACCACCCCACAATCCATACTGTCAATACCACCTTTGAAAAAAAGAGCATTTTTTGATGTGTATGACAGAAAGGAGGCCATACCTGGGTGCAGGTCTGTTGAGGAGCCCCTGTTCTCCACGGTGCTGCTTCTCTTGGGGAAGTAAGTGGAATCCTGCTCTCTCTCTCACTCAAGTAAAATATATCAAATGGGCGTTGAGGACAAGACAACAGAAAACAGCTGACAATGAAAAAACTCCCTTCCTCCTTAAAACACATCAGTGCAGGAATAGAGAAGTTATATTATTACCTTTTTTATTTGTTATTATTCAAATCTAACAAAAATGAAAAACCCAGAAAATGCAGCTCTTATCCTCTTACTTGTTTCTTTGCCAGACCGCATGCGGTATGTGGTGAGGTCAATTTTTTTGACAGGAATATGAAGTCTGAGATCCACTGCCCTTCGACACATACGCAACATAGTTGCTGCTACAGCCTTTAGCTTAACATTTATTTTCATAAATAATAAATTGAACAAGAAGTGCTCTCTTCATTTTGTTTTATGTATTGAATACTCCTAGGGGAATCTGTACCACTTCAAAGGGCAGACTTTGTGCAGAATTCATTTTCACAGCGGACTTCTTCATTTTCATAGAGTACTCAACTTTTTTTTCTTATTCTATGCCTCTAACTGAACGGTAATTGCAGAAATGTGCATGAAATCCACCCTGGACTCATAGTCTGCTCTGACAAGGCTGCAGATATATTGTTGCCGGAATTTCAATAGCATTTTTAATACAGGTAGGAGGTAGACATTTGTATTGCGCATTTTCTGTAAATCACACTCAGTAGGATACTATCAGGGTTTAACTAGCAATGCCACTGTGCTGTTTCTAATTGCCTGATTTTACTGACCACCAAATCATTTCATTCAACAAAAAATCCTGACTGAATGAATACCTTAACTGTATTTGAGGCAGAACAAAATATAAGATATAGTGCACAATGAATAAAATCCAGTACAGAAGATATGCGTGTTACTATTTTACACAGGAACGATTGCACAATTTTTTGGTTTAACACTTTAGACCCCTAGAGATAGTGATACATAATAGAGAGGGGCTATGAGAGGTGGGAGGAACAGATGCTAACAGCTGGACGTTGTTGTTCTAGCTGGACCGCTGACTATCATTAAGCACAGCAGCAGGGCTAAGAGGTTCATTTATGCTGTTTGGGGCCAGGGGAGGTGGCAGTGTGGGTGGATATGCGGATGGATCAGTGAGCTCATCAGCAGTACTGTCAGCAGCTCAGAGCAAAAGGAGCCACCACTTCCAGACTAACATTTCAGTGAAAAACTGAAGTATACAAAAGGGAGGGAAAATTTAGGTAGAAAAGCAATAATATAAGATGGAAAGAAGGAGAAGGGGAAGTAAAGAAATGAGATAATGATACACATAGGCAGAGTGAAAGAAGAATAACAATGGTCTGAATGGACAAAATGGCTACATTAATGCAGCGCCAGGCAAGCAGCCACTGTAACTGGACAAAAAAGAAAATGGAAAAGTGATCTAGGGGAACTCAATTGGTTAAAGACACCATTATATGTCTCGGAGGAAGAAAGCAGATAGGAGAGTGCAGGTCAGAACCAGCTGTCGACTTGGGAAGGATGTGTAGGAGGAGAGATTTGCTTTTCAGAGTTTAGATTAGTGTCAGGAATTTGACAGTATAGGTTGGGCATATCGAGGCAAAAAAGCAGTTTAATTATGAAATTGAAACGGATTGGGTTAGTAGCTTAATACATGAGCTGCATACTCATTCATTTTGTGATGAGCACCAATGGAGGATTTAATTCCTACACACCAAGTGACTTAATGGACTGTGTTTAATGTAAAAAGCCCCAATGACCTTAAAGAACTCCAACAATCCTAACAATTAAGCCTGCAGCTATTATAGCCATTGGAATTTTAGGGTACTGTGTGTGGCAGCTGATATAAACCTTTTAATCTGTCATTCTTGAGTCACATTTTATTCTATATGGTCTTATGTACAAGACTTTGAGCCAATATTCCACAAAAAGTGAAAATAAAAATAGCGCAATGCATTCTTCCCAAAACTCATATCAAACACTAGTGCTAATTAACAACATCTAGATCATGCAAATTATAAGTGATATTACTTAAAGAACAAAACTGAAAAAAACTTGCTAGAAAGTTTATAACCCCTGTATGACTCGCGGAGCTCTCCTATGCTTAAGGGTAGATAATGTCCCCCGATAATGTAGGGATTGTGTAGCAGAAGTGAGAAGGTTGATCTGAGATAAGACAGGTTTGGGCACCAGAAGTCATCTGACACAGATAACTTATTAGGATAAGGGGGCTGTCAGCTGGGGAGACCAGATTGCAAGGTTTAATCCCAAATCTGTTATATTTAATTCATCATTAAGTAACAGCTATTTATTGCATTTGGATCTGTGTTTTGGGGGCGGTGTGTGGTGCTGGGGCTTAGGAAGCACATAATTGGTAGCTCAGCAGTTCAAATGCCATGGGAGGCAGACTGTTGCCACCGATAGGCCCTTGAATACGGTCCTTAACGCCAATTGCCCCAGGGGTGCTGAATGCTGGCTGACCCTATGCTAGGACCCACAGACTTGCTGCCACCCGTATATGTGTCTATATGTCTCATGGGAGCAAGATGAGTTAGATGAAAACAATTTTCCCATGGTAATGAGTGAAGCATCGCTATTCTATTAAGGTAATTAAAATCTATTGGGATACTGAAATTGCTTCTTCTTTTGCAAATCAGATCGAGCTTGGAGTGCTGTGAAATAGAATATTGTCATTTTCCTTTTGTGGTGTCCTTGAAAAAAATGTTTGTCAGTTGTATAACTAAATATCCACGTCTATAATTGAGTGAAAGTTAACGCTGAATGAGTTACTGTGTATAAATGTAGTAACTAGAATGATATAAAATTAATATCTTGGATATGTACTGTCCATTCCATGAAATCTGCTAGTTAGATGAAATGGCAATGTAAATGACCATTGACCTTTAAGCCTTTAAAGTTTGTATATCAATTCTATTAGTTGGACAAGAGTTTGAATGTTAATTCTGTTATTTATAACTGTTTTATTTGATGTCAGGGCAACATGGTAGCTCAGTAGTTGTGGATTTGAATCCCACCTCCACTCTGCATGCATGACATTTGCATGTTCTCCCACCATTGCAAGGATTGCCTCCAGCTCCTCCCAGACCATGTGGGCTCAGGACACATTGTTAGGCGAGCTAACATCTTGAAAATTGCCTGTTTGTATGTATGTGTCCTGTGATGGCCTGGAATCCCATCTAGGGTGTACCCCAGCCTTGTGCCCTATCCTGACTGATACGGGCTCCAGGCTTTCCTGTGACCTTCTCTTGGACAGGTGATTGGAATACAGATGGGTGTTTTGTGTTGCACAGGTTTAAACACAACCATGTAATGAGTTGGCGCCCTGTCCTTGGTTATTCCCAGCCTTGCACCCATAGCTTCCTGGATAGGCTCCAGACCCCAACGATTCTGCACGGGACAAGCAGGTAAGGGAAATGGATGGAAGGTTATAAACACACCATGAACTTCTTTGGGAGCCACACTTTAAAATATTGTCCTTCTACATAAGGACTGAGAAAAAGTAGCAGATTATATCCACAAATGCTATGTTGAACATATTAAAGAAACAGGCCTGAACAATAACTAAAGAAACTAACAAAGCCTAAAACAAGTGATAAAATTGTGAAATAATAGTTTAACAACAATCCCAATGAGGTGATATCTGTTTCTAGCACTCATACTTGATTATTCTCTCTCATTCATCTCATCACTGAACCCCATTCACCTGCACCACTCATAACACACATAATCACTAAACCTTACCTAACCTGCTTTAAGACCATTGCCTGAAATCAATTTTAATTAACATATCAGGAATGGCACTGGCTCAATCCTTCAGGCAGGCCATGCAAATTGCACAAGGCATCATGAGGATCAATATGCTAATGTAATCGAGGCATCACACTTTAAAATCAACAAAACAATCACTGCATGGTGCATTTTGTTTTGTCCAAAGTGTCGTTCATATGATCTGTTTCCAATGACATCCATCTGGAACGATGAGTAGCTCTACCTGTTTTTCAGCCTTAATCATTTTTTAAAAAAAAAAATATGTGCAATTACTTCCACTAGAAACCATGTAAAATGGTTATACTTGTACTTCTGTTGTGTTGGAGCTGTTTTCCTAAAGCCACCCCCCCCCCCCAAATGCAGCAGCATCTTACACCTGCAGAACCCCTCACTGCAGACTGGAGAGCAAAGAAAAGTTAAGCAGCCAAGCAGATGGGTCCTTTTGTCTTCTCATAAAGGGATGGGGTTCAGGGAGATGTTGGCATGCATATGGAAGATGTGGGGGGTGGCAAAAGGAGGGGCTACTCAACAAAGTGGCCTGGAATGTGTAATCCTTACTTTTAATGAACCCTGCACCAAAGGCTTAATGAACCATACTCCCTTTGCTAAAATACGTGCCACTCTTTGACCTCTGCACTCCACTACTGCAAACAATATTTGGTGGGGGGGGGGGGGGATTGTATCCATAGAGATTTGAGTGAGATTTAAGTTTTCCAGAATCCCGAAATGTCCAATGTAATAAAAATCTGATATTTTGACATTGTTGGGACTATTTTTTAGGTTTCTACAAACATCCGGGACTGCAATCGAAAAACTAAAAATGCCAAAAGTCTCAGACAACAGGGGGCAGCTGAGGAAACCTAGTGTTTTGGCACAAACCAGCCTAGTTAACCAGCTCTAATCCAACCCCAGGCACATGTTAACACCCCCCCACACCCCCTGGCTTTTGTGTAAGCATGGCCTAATCATTAAATAACACTAGTCTCCAGGCAGACAAAGAGACAAAGCATGTGTGAGTTAATAAACCACCAAGCTTCTAATTAACCAACCTTTGCATTCTGTAATATAAAATAAAGTCAGATACCTCAATATGGAATTAAATGCAAGGATGCTATTGCTAGTGTATTTAAATCAGAACAACAAGAGTTAAGAGTGAGGGGTGCTATGCAGAGAAGTGAACTGGAAGTGATTTCGTGAATAAATACATCTCGGCTACACTGGTGATGTACCTTGTCTTACTTATAACATGATCTTTTCTGACAAAGGTGTGAGTGAGACTTTATATCTAACATGGCAGATTTGAAATAATCATCTAAAAATTATTTTTCTCTTAGTCATGGAGGGGAATTGAAATAATCACGCTAGTTAAGTTTTTTTGACATATACTGTTCATGTAATCCACCTGTAAAGAAGTTTTTGATCAATGTTGAACAATGTTTGGCTAATTGTGGGTACTCTTGGTTTTTGAAAGTAACATTATTGGAAGGTCCTTCTACGAAGCCCTGAGTGAACAAGATACAGCAGCAATCCAGTTCTATGTGCCTGGTGTCTTTGAATTACAAAAATAACAACTGAAGACTGTATAATTAAAAAGTAAGACAAAAATCAAGTGGGGAAAACTTCAATAGACAATCAGTGGTGTTCTGCAAGTGTGCAGTCCTGAGCTCACTGGTCTAATGGCACCATTCATTATGGGCGCTATTATAATAAAGAGACAGGGCTGCACACAAAGCCATCATTTTCAAAAATTAAAACTGAAGAAACAAACATTTGCCTCACCTCTAAGTGCCTGCATACTCCAAAAGAAATAAAGCAATCATGGTTATTTAAATGAGTCTGTGGGCTGCGCCACAAACACGAGCTATGCAGAACATAGAGCTGGAGCAACTGCAGGGTCCTGATCGAGGAGGGGGGCTGCAGGAGAGCAGTGGTGCATGTGAGTTTGCACTATGGAGGAATGGGGCAGTGTGGCTTTTCGCCATGGCAGCTGTGGTCATTAGTGCTGCCGAATGAGAGCTCACAGACACTGGCAACAGACAAGAACCTGAGAGGTGAAAGAGGGGGAGGCGGGATGCCAATGGCAGACGCTCAGTTTGAGGGCTAATTGACAGGGGGGCAAAGAAGCAGTGTGTGAGCACATATATTAAGAGAAGTCAGACGGGTGCCGGACTGGCATTTCAATCAGGGTACATCTATCTGCAGTGGTCTCACAATCTGGCAAATATTCTTACGGCCATGGTTATGATGCTGCAGAGTGCAGGATTTAATGTAATAATGTATACAAATATTTCTAAGGGTCCCCTAATAATGACTCCAAATGCCATATTTTCTTATTAAATTCAACAAAATTTGGTAACACTTTCTATGAATGCCATGCCTATGGGCACATTCATAACACATTATAATGCCTTCATAAAGCATTATAAACATGTCTATAATGATATAGAAAAAGGTATAACACATTATATCCATGTATAAATATATATGCATTTTGAATGCTTTATTAAGCTGTCATCTGTAATGCACCTTCATAATACAGTACAAAACATCCTTAATTCTTATACCAACCATTATAATGCATTATGAAGGTATCTATAATATATTAAAGGTGACAACTTCAAGTAAACTGTCACCCGAAATTCCCCTTCCACACAATATCGCTGTTTCAATATGGCTGTTTACCTTATGCTTGTTTGGTGCTTTCTCATATTAGACATGAAACGGCACTTTTCTCCAATGTTCTAATTCGACCTTTAATGCACAAAAGAAAAAGGTAATACAATAAATACCAAAGCAATTAATGGTGGCACTTTTAAAAGTCATAAGGCGCACCATGCAAATATCTGCCATGAATCAAGTCTTATGCTAACGTTTTTAAATAAGGCCAACCGATTCAGCTGCAAAATTGTACATAAAGACAATTCACTGTTAATGTAGAGAGTGCCATTATGACAATCACAGAAAGCCTGTAAGGGAACACCTGCCCTACCTACTAAATGCTGTTTCCAAGCAAGCTGTGAGTGTGGACTATACATGTTGTCTCTGTGTGCATGCTATGTTTCTTTCCCCCAGTCTAAAATCGTGCGATTTGCTAAATTACCCATAGTGTTTGTATGGGTAGGTGCAAGTGATTCGAGACAGCTCTCTGCCTTGGTGTCCTGAGCTGCTTGGGAAAAACTTACTATGGCCTGCTACTATATCAGCTCTTATGGAAGACAGCTGGATGGATGGAGCTTTTCCTGAGTAATGCATTTAATAGAAAAAAGTCTGTCATCTGAAAATCAAGCAAGTCTCACTGGCTTTTTATTTAAGTCCTCTCATATCACAGTCATGTGCACTGATAATCCAAAAGGTCCTTCCCATTCCTGACATGTAAATAATACTGACATGGATCTGTCGCGTAACCCTGATTTTTTCAGCATAATACTAGTGCATGACATACAGTATGTTTCGGCATATAATGAAATGGAAGACTAATCCTTAAATTGTGCTTCCTCCCGAAGAACAATGCAATCTAAATCTGACTGAAATGTAAGGCCCCTCTCTTGTTACACTACAGTAAACAGACACAGAATTAATCCTGGTTTTGTTGATAATCCACATTCTGTGTTTGAATCCATAATATACATGTTGTACAAAAGTGAAGACTATTATTATTATTATTACTACTACTACTACTACTATTATTATTATTATTATTATTATTATTATTATTATTATTATTATTATTATTATTATTATTATTATTATTAGAAGTAGTAGTAGTAGTAGTACAGTAGTATTACCTTTTCTTTGGGGACAGTGTGCCTGTAATAGGAGGATCACCAGTTCAAATCCTGTCCATCACCCCCACTTGCTTTCTGCTAAATAAATGAAATGAGTAGTATTAATAATAAGCAATTGTCATGTAACAAAAAACTGCATTTCAGAAACACAGAAGTGCAGATTCCACAAGTTCCTGCCATAGGTTTCAGGATCAGTTCAAAGATATTCCCCATTATGCTGCTAGAGTCTCTTATTTTTTGAATATTATGTATCTAGGATATTTGTATCATGGCTGTAGATGCTATGAGAAGATAACAGTCAGTACCAGTAATCTGCAGAGAAAAAATCTAGTGGAAAAACCAAAGGCAAAAAGAGAGCAGGTCGGGGGTGGGGGGAAGGATATCAAACACTTTCCACATGCTTAACTATTTTGCACAGTAATGAACGCCCTTAAGGGCTATTAAAAGAGGCTGGCTAATATTTAATTAATGAAGAAGAGGGACCAAAAATATAAAGAAAAAAGGAAAATCAAATAATACAGTGGAAAAAAAACAGGTTGAGTGGATAATAAGATTGAGAAGTGGATGCCTTCAAGCAGGAGGGATGCAGAGAGCAAATCGATGCGAGAAGTTTCTGGCAACATTCTTGAGAGGCTCACACACGGCTTGCATGATCATGAATGGTGTGTTTATGCAAGCCTGGAGTGGGGGGGGGCTACCTGCTGTGAGGAATATTACCTGTTACACAACCACTTGATTTCTAAATATTTTCAAATATTGGATATTGATGTATGCATTCTCATTTTGCACTTTTAAAATCTTTTCTGAATTTTGTAAACAAGGTAGATTGAATCTGGGTAGTTCACTGAAGGCCATATATACCCAAGGTCTCATCCTCATCCCACCTCCCTACCTGGCTGTCTCTGGTGAACTCTACACAGGCAAGGCTGCAGGGTCTGATGGAATCAGCCCCAGGGTGCTTCAGGACCTGTTCTCCCAATCCCTGAGCCTGCAGACGGTTCCCTAACCCAGGAAGACATCCTGTATGGTCCAGGGACCAAAGACGGGGTGCTCCGGGGAGCCTTAAGGACTTCAGAGCAGCTGCTTTCACTTCACGATTCATGAAGGCCTTTGAGAGGCCGATCACAGGACAGACCATGGACCTTCTGGTAGTAGCTGCAGAGAAGATGTGTAAAAAAATGGAGAACATCATATACAATTCTACCCATCCCTTCCATGGGGCACTATCTTGGAGCACCTTTAGCCATCGGCTTATTCTGCCATGTTGCACTAAGAAGCACTTCTAGGGATCTTTTCTCCCTGCTGACATCAAGAATTAAAATGCCTCCTCCTGACATGCCTGCCCTATGTAATATATATATATATTTTTTACAACTATTTACATCACATGTGCAGTCCACTCCTAACATATATTTTCTTGTGTATTTTTGTCTCCTGCCTTGTCTATCTATGCTATGTATATCAGTGCCCTTGATATATATTGTTTTCCTGTTTGCAACCAAATGTCTCCTTGCAATCAACAAAGCCTATCATCCATCCTTCTATCTATCTATCTATCTATCTATCTATCTATCTATAAAGTAAATGTACCATTCATCTGTTTCATAATTTTGCTGTGAGATTTCTTTTAAGCCATGCAGTGACCTATTTTAATAGCCACTTGCCACTTCACAATCCACTTCTGGTGATGGTTAGAACTTTTTAAACCATATAAAGCAATTTTAAACCATATTATTGTTAGTCTCAGGGTAAACTGGACCTTCTGTGGCCCCCTTCTCCACATCCAATAGCTTGGAGCCATTCAGAGAGCCGAGGGATAAAAGAAAGAATCGGCTCAGAAAGCCCACATGGGACTTTGCTTGTGAAATATGAGCCCTGGGAGCGAGCTGTCCTGGGTCAAAGGAAGACTCCCACCAGGGCGTCTGCAGGCACTGGTGCTCTCCACCACAAAAACAGATGGTTTAGCCCTGGTTTCACCCCTTTAATAACACCTCCACTCTTTATTATATCCTATCAAGGTCCATTAGCCCCCCACCATGTGTGAACTACAGTGCCACAGGACTTCCACCATGCGGCTTCAGAGGCACTTCCAAGCTCCTGGGGTTAGCCTGGCCAATGGAAACCAGCCAGTCGGCGAACATTAAAACAAGGAAGTAACAGTGGCCAGGTCTGGCAAGAAGTCAACTGAGTGCAAAGCACATCACTAAGTGTTTAAAAAATGAGGCAGTTCTGGATCAATACTCTGTTACTTGCTGTGCTGGTATTGTCTACTCACAGGGACAAAGACACCAGATGCATGCTATGGACACAAAAATCTAAGATGCGATTGGGAGACTGTGGATGTTCTAGTGTACTGTAGAAAGCAGAAAAATCATACCGTTGTTCACACATCTAATGGTTTTATTTCATTTTTATTTTTAAAACATTTAAACTATGAGTAGAATCATTATTCAGACGTAAATTGCACACAAACCCTCTGCATTCAGGGACACAAACGCCCATCCTTTCGTGGTTTTTATATTCCCAAAACTACGCAAAACTTTCCTGAGTACAAGATGCCTTGTTTACCCAAATACACGTTTGAGTCTATTCACTTAACTGTTTAACCTCTGTAACTGATTTCACAACAACACAAAATTTAATTATCAATTAAAGAACTAACCCTAACAAAGGTGGAATTGCTGGTCGTTTTCCCAGGCAGAATGAACACAGGGCAAATGTGGCAGTTTCCTCTGTAAAGACTGTTTGCTTGTTTACCTCGAGCCTCAGACAAATGTGTCGCTTGTCACGGCTTCCCGCTATCGAGTCAGACAGATACTGTTGTGCATGGTGGCTCACAGTTTGATTTTTTTAGAAGTCTTTCTTCATCACGGAAGATTATCTTTACCCTGGATTTCAGGAGGGGCATCGTTAAAGCTTGTGGCACATTCTAAGGTGCAAGCCCACATATCAGTGTTGTTCTCTTGTTTGTTTATCAGAGACACTGTTGCTCAGCCAAAGAAGGCATCAACCTTCCAGTACTGTGTATGGTATATCCAATGGGCTGGTAATTATTTTAAAAAAATATCTGGATTCCAATTAGCAAACATCCAATTACAGTGACTGCTGGAGAATGTGCTGTGCTTCTAATGTTTCAACAAATATTAGCTCTCCATTGGTCTTTACTTCAGCATACCAAATTACTCTGATGTTTTGCATAGACAGGGTTTACAAAACTACAGATTTACTCACTATTAACAAATCTCAAAGGAAGATAAATCAAAGTCCAATGGAGGCCAACAATAAGTGAAAGACATTGGGAAGAAAGTCAAGCAGGGGCATTCATTCACAAAATGGTACCTAGAGGACAACTCCATCATTCTGACAGGGTCCTCCTTGGCTCAGCAAGGTCCATCAGGATCTCTCCAGATGGTTGTGTCCTAGTGCCAGTTGGAAGCCTCCAATCCCTTTATCTCCATCTTCAAAGACTCCTCAGTAGACTGCCAGCATAAAAGGCACAATGACATGGTTGTTTTGTCCCTACACAACTGCTCTGATATTGCTTTAGCCAGGAAACAGCAGTACAGAAACTCTGGTATTCTAGCGCTCGATTGATCAGGGCAGATGACAGTGGACACTGCCAGCCAGAAATGAATGGGCCTGAAAGTGTACTCCACAGTGCTGTAGTATTAAATGTCAACCAGCGTAGGACAAGACCGCATTCAAAATGCTTTTACAACCTTAAATGTGAAGATGTCCATGCATGGTATTTCAAATGTACTTTGTTAATATCTTGGGTTAGTGTAGCATTACTACTAACTCACTTTTTCTTTGTTCATTTGTAATTAATATAACAGATTTTCATATTAATTACTTCTGTGTTCTCTACATCAGACTATAGATTGCATCAAGGACACATAATCAAGGCGAAAACCGATTCCTTTTCAATACGCAACATAGTTTTTTCATAGTCTCCAGCATTAGACTATATTCATAACAACTCAATGATATGTAACAGTCCGATTATTAGTTAGTTTGTAGTGCAGGAACTTGTAAAAATGATCATACTTGCTATTCTGGAAAAAAACATACTCAGAGTATAATAAACATTAGCAACCCTATTTTGCACTCAAGTCATGATCCTGAACAGAGTATCAGAATCATTCCATGTGGATTCCAGTCCATGCTACCTATTACTTCCCATATCTAAATTAGCCAGAAGTGGATCTCTACCCTGAATCACATGTGCCATCTCATCCCCCAGACTTGGACAGAGATCTGGTGACTGGGCAGGACACTGCAAGATGCACTATTTGTCATGTTCATGAGGCCATTCCTGGACAATCTTCCTGGCTATGGGCATTATCTCACAGAAAAAAATCTATTCTATGGTATCACTCTGCTAGTATGAAGCTATACACACTTAACAATGATATTCAAATATTGGCCTGCATCAAAATACCGCACAATCACTACCATGACAACCACCAGCCTATCAGGCCAGGCTATTTTTTCAATCCTCCATATTGTCATATCAAGGTACATTCTTTTAGTAGTCCTATGTGCATTCTTTTACTGTCCATTTGGCACCAGCAACATACTGCATTGCCAGTTGCAGACCGTCTATTGATCTGCACAATTTCTGTTAGACTTTAAGCTCTTTCATCAATGACCTGTTTTCACTCACTAGCTTGCTGTTGGCTGAAACTCTTTCGGACGGTGGACAGTTCCAGATACACATGGGAGACTGCTTCGCAGTGTGGCGCTTCTCCCCCTACTCCTGCCCACCTGGCACCTGTTCACATGCACTATTCAAAGACACTCTCTCAGTCTCCTGCAAAACACAGCGTCTTAAAAATCTTTCCTCAGTCCCCCCCCCCCTTCACTGAAATGGATTTAACAGGTGAAATTAGTTACAGGATTGTAGCTTTAATGTGGATTAGTCTGGTCAGTGTCTTTCTAGGTAAGGGCAGGTGTCCCCGATGTTTCGTATGAGAGTGTAGTCATTGAACAAAGTTTAAATTAAGTGATCTATCCAGCCATCCATTTTCTGAAACTACTTATCCTATTCAGGGTGACTGGAGCCTATAGGGACAAAGGAGGGAACATTCCAGGATGGCACACCAACCCATCACACACCTACAGGCAATTTGGTAACGTCAATCAGCCTCAGCATGTTTTTTGGACTGCAGGGGGAAACTGCAGTAGAAACTAGTAGAGACTCGAACCCAGATCCCAGAGGTGTGTGGCAGCAGTGCTAAACACTACCCCACCATGCAACCCTAAGCAACAGGTACTTTGTGTCCAGCACAGGAATGGATCCCCAGACCTGTCTTAAACACTCCTTGGAGTTCCCCACAGCTGGTCCTCCTTCTAGGCCTCAACTAACACCATAAAGGGAAGAACTGTCAACATGTTGCCCCTTTGGCACATTTTTAATACAGGTGCAACTTGATAAATAATTTGAGAGCCACCGGCATTTCAACTAGATTAAAAAAATCTTGAACAGAGCAGTTAGGCAGTGACATATGGCAGTTCCCATATCCAAGAGGATAAGACAGAGCACCACAGGAAGCCTGACTTTTTATGTGTCATCTTCATATGATTTGCCAGAGTTTCATGTCCAGCACTGCTTAATTATGGGATGCCTTTATAAAGAGAAGACCGGCCTTCTCTCTGTCACTCATGGGGTGAGTAACAGCTGGAAGCAATTCGGGCTTAACTTTCAATTGTATAAATGTAGTTTCTTTTATTGTTATCCATTTCGCATTGAAGTTAGATTTAATTAAACGAATAATATGTATTAAAGTTAACTAATTTATAGAATCCTCAAGCTTCAAGAAGGGATTTAGAACTTATTTATTCGGACTGCAACTCTGATCTCTGCATGCTAGTTTAATTTAAGGGAATGGGCTCTTTCTGTTTTGAGTTTACATGTATATTTGTATGTATGTATGCATGTATTTATTTATATATGTATGTATAGCTTTTCTTCTTGGTTAGTAGTTTGAGCTGAGTTATAAGTGCAATTAATTTTATGTTAAATAAAAGAGCCCGGTATGTGATATTGGCACATATTTTCTCATACAATATTGCTGTAATCCCACATTATAGAGTAATATTTTTGTGGTCTTGGATTGTGTCTTTTGTTTAATATGTATTATTTTGTGCCTGGTCTGTAAGTCCCTTTGAAGAAAAGCACCAACCAGAAAATTAAATGTAAATATGAACAGGTCCTAAAGCCAACTACGCATTTCCCAGCATTTTGAAAACATTTTAAATGCTTGTTTAAAACCTCCAATGTAAGGGCTAGTAAGAGAACTTACAAAATCACCTTACATTAAAACCACGCTTCATGAATTAGGACAACTGGGTTCCTTTCCACAAATCAAATGACTGTCCCACTGCCTCCTCCCCCAATTGCCACCATCACTCGCCTGCAATCATTAGACATGGGAACCCATCCACATGTTTCAAGACTGGACTGCAGTGTGTTTGAACGGGGGGGGGGGGGCACACATAAAGAGCCCTTTCTTTCCTTTCCTGCCCCTTTCATTGGGTACGTAAAGGGGGTTACCAGGGTGATTGGTCCCTCCTGCTGAGGAGGTCTGGGAAATCTGCAGCTTGTCCTGACATTTTCTGGAGCAGGGAGAGGAATAACGGTGACTAAAGATGAGGGAAGCCGGGCAGACGAGGAGAGGAAGGAGGCGGCTGGTGCCCCTGTAACATCAGGAGAACATACTCCCACATTCTGAGACAGCTGGAGCCTCCCTGTTTTTCTTTTGTCTCCCATCTCAGTTTGTCCCTTTATTTATTGCTGCTTTTCCCTGTTTATCTTTCTCTTTCTTTGGATGGTTTTGACAGAAAGACAACAAACTGGAGTATCACTCCCCATATATCGAACTTTCAACTTATCCTCCAGCTTGCACCGTCCCATAGAACAATAAAACAAAACACTGCGGTTTTTAATGAGAACTAGTATGACATGTTTAGCCAATCATATTATTCAACACTGCAATACTGGGCTGTATCCAGTCTGACCAAGTAACCAATTAGAGAAGCATGTTTTACATGGCCCAATAAGATTTCAGTGATTATTTTTCCAAATTCAAAAAGAAAAAAGTTGAGCTAAACTGTGCCACTTAAAATAAGTGCTGACATTTCCCTATAAGCAGCTGTGGTTTCCTGACAAATATTAACATGAAAGAATGTCGCGAAGTACTGTGAAAGTTATATTAGTGTACTTCAGCATCAGGCTATTTTCAAACTCAATCAATGTTTTCTGTAAAGCGGAATATGGCTTCAGACAGCATGGAATGCGTGAGGAATTTCCATTCGACTTAACAGACGTATTTAAAAGCATCAGTGCTTTTAATGAAATGGTTGGCTTGTGGTACAAAAGAAAGATAGCGTAATATGTCACTGTAGCTCTCAGTGTTGAAGACGCAACACATCATCTATTAAAATGCCAGTCTGTATGTGACTCTTTGTGCTTAAGAGGAAATATGCAAATACATAGTTTTTATGGAGCAACGCGGGGGCCCCGCTGTCAGTTGCAAATGAGGTTTGCATTCTGAAGGTCTGCGCCTGTACATGATCCAGTGGAGATGTGGGCTCTTTCAGCACACTGTCGATCTCCGACACCAAATGAAGGAAAAGGGCTCCGGGGGAATACAAATGCTCAAGGCTACTGTTATCACTTTAGACAGCTTGGCTTATACCCTCCACATCATCTTTACAAGGCATTTTCACATAGACGGGGCACATTTAATGTAATGAATCCATTAGAGCTGTATTGCCAGCCTGGGAGGAGAAATGTTTCTTACAATTCCCGATTTCATCCTAGCGTCCCAGCACTCTGAATTGGATTTGTGCGAACAGACCTATCACCTCTGGTCATTGGAAAGGAGATGCTGCTATGTGATTTAAAGTGTGAAAACAAGCCATTGATCTCCAATCTTATTTCTCTGTCACCAGTAGCTACAGGTCAATTTTTGGTAACGCTTTACATTAACTGCACCTTCATTATGCATTCGTAGAACATTCATTGCACCATCATAATGCATTCATAGAATATTCATAAGTGGCATATAAGCATATTGTAACATACCTTAACAGCTTTAATATAGATTAATAACAAATATTATATGATAATAACAAACAGTATAATCGTGTAAAGATTTAATGTGTGTTATTAAAGTATATTAAAACTGTAAAGGCATGTTAGGAGGTTAAGGTTTACTTACATGCTGCTTATGAATGCTCTATGAATGCATA
This sequence comes from Mormyrops attenuatus, assembly GCA_026777985.1. Lineage (NCBI taxonomy): Eukaryota > Metazoa > Chordata > Actinopteri > Osteoglossiformes > Mormyridae > Mormyrops > Mormyrops attenuatus. The sequence continues at coordinate 21,660,933 of JAODKC010000137.1, read as the reverse complement.
ATGAGTGCATTACGAAGGTGAAGTTAATGTGAAGTGTTACCCAATTTGTGTAGCCATTTTTAATATCATACACATATGTATTCGAGAACTGAAATATATCCACCAAATTATGTAACTTCTATGCTGCCTGTATGCAGACATGTAATGTATAAGCATACCACAAGATGCACCTTATACAATGCAGGCCATTTGTACAAACACACATTCACTCTCCCTGTTACACAGCAAAGGCAGTTTTGATTAACTAGTTTACACACCGAATCACCAGTGATATTCCAGTTCACAGAGCATCACCAGTGGTAATCCAGTTGAAAGACAGGGGCTCACTGAGAACCCCAAAAGTACAATGCCACAGGACAGCATTATAGCAGCTATATTTACCTACCTCAGTCAGTCTGCCCTCATCCAAAAAAAGAAGTATCCAAGGTAATTCCACAAATAACTTTCCCTAAAAACATTGTCCTATATATATATCCAGAATATCTAACACATACAATTGCAGGATTTATAAAATCAGATGAACTGTGCACAGTGCACTGCCATTACAGACCATAATTAGATACTAGAACACTAAAACTGTCCAGAGTAACTGTGAAATTCGGACAACTGGTTTGTTGAAAGGAAGCACTCTCAGAATATTTTTTCATAAAGGTTGCACTCAACCGAAAGACTTGAACCTGAAAGCCTGTACCGGTAGTTTTTATGCATCTATTATTCAGAGCAAAATAACATTTTAAGTATTTCTTGTGAAAGGTTATGAAGCAACCATGGTTTTGGTATTTGGCATGGATTTGCTATTCACAGATTTATTTATTCCAACAATGGATAATAATGGAATAATGGATTTTTATTTTGGTTGTTGTTTATTTAGTTATTGTTAAATGCATCCATCTATCTATCCATCCATCTTCCAAGCACTTTTCCTGAAGTCTATTCCAGGCAACATAAGGCACAAGACTGGGGTACACACTAGGATTCCAGTCAATCACAGGGCACATATACCCACACACTCACAAAGCTGAGAAACTGATTAGCCTACCTGCATCTCTTTGAGCTGTGAAAGGCAACCCACACAAAGGAGGGAGAACATGCAATGTCCCCACACACAGACACACAGACAGACACACACAGGTTTGTATTCATCTCTTTGTAGGGATTGTCCATTCATTGCAGTGGGCATAACCCTAATCCCAACCACCGTAACCCCTACCCAGCCCTAATCTTAACCATAAGTAACTAAACAAAATATTTTTAGTTTTTTGATCGCACTCGCAGATTTTTATGAAATTGAGTGTCTCCTTGTGGGAACCAAAATAAATGTTCAAAATAACAGGTTTTTATCATTGTGGTCCCCACAAAGTAATACATACATGAACACTCTCTCTCTCACCCACACACACACACACACTCACACACACAAAGGTTTGTAATTATATCTTTGTGGGGACTTTCCATTCATTTCTATGGGGAAAACTCAACATGACAACCTTAACCCCTACCCAGGCTTAACCTTAACCATAAGTAATCAAATAAGAAAAATGTTTGACATTTTTAGTTTTTTGTAATTCACAGATCTTTGTGGGGACCTGAAAAATGGTCCCCACAATGTCAAAATACCTGGTATTTATTTCATTGTGGGGACTCTCCATTCATTCTATGGGCATAATCCTAACTATGACAACCTTAACCCCTACCCAGCCCTGACCTTAACCACAAGCAACAAAACACAATACAAGATTTCTGGCTACTTCAATTTTTTGACTGCATTCATAGATTTTTAGAAATTGAGGTTTATATTGTGAGGGCCTGAAAAATGTCTGCACATGCTAAAAACAGGTTTGGTAACAATGTCTTAAATACCCCCCCCACAGATCAGAGGTGGCATTCGAACCTACAACCCTACCAACTGAGCCAGCATGCTACCCAACTATATGTGCAGCAGCATCCCAAAGAAGCACATCAGGTTAATAAAAACAGGCTAAAAGAAGGATAAGCCAAAAGGATTTTACACCAAAAACTTGTGATTACTTTACTGAACTAAATTATGTTAATACATTCATTTCTAAAAGCAGTGTGATTATTTTGGCTTCTCTGCAACTGTTTTAGATTTCACTCGCTTGCCATTTTATGCAAAATATTCACCAGCGAAAGCCGAGTTTTTCAGATAAGGAAATTTGCAAGATCGTTGAGTACTTTGCCCTCTATGTTAATGTGTCCTTGATGTCTATATAAATGCAAATCAATATATATTTCCAGCACATTTTTTGATATTGCAATTTTTTTTTAAATTATACAAAAAAGCACACTGAATATATGTAATTTTCTTCATTCTGCTTTCATCTTTTAAATTGTCTTAGTATTGAAAAAGCCATTTTCCACATTCATAAAAAAAGAGTTTGCCTCAATTTGTTTAGGCAATAAAAACTAAACAGCAACACTTCATATGGCCTCATGTACCCTTTCCGATGCTTCTTTATCTTGTGCTCTCTTCCATCTGACTGTGAAATATTATTTTAGGGAGGATGGGAAAATATCACCGTGGTACCAGACTGAATATGTTATAGCAGATGCCTTCTAATCCTGGGCATGGTGTAATTGAAGGAGACTGGGGCTCTTGCACTATGACTGCCTATGAAAAATTGCATACCAAGGAATTTTCAAAATCCTAGCGACGGAAAACAGCAGATGGGAGAGCGAGGGACAAATGACGTGGGGTGTGAAGTCACTGAGCAAGGCTGGAAGCAGGGATGATTCTATGATTTTTTGAGGTAGGGGGCATTAAAAGGGGCCATAATTCATACTGAGGTGTTGACCTTTTCATTAGCCAATGATATGTTATGAATTAGTGAGTGACAGAGGAGGGGGCATTTCAGGGGCCAATCAGATTTCAGCTTGGGTCAGTACCCCTATGGTTCTGCCCCTGTATACACCCCTGGCTGGGATGAAAACACACGCTTCAGTAGAAATGGGAGTATATTTGAAAATTGAAGAACTGTATGATGATGTAGAAAGATCTCCATTTTTGTGGCTTCTGTTCTCTGTGTGCCTTAGCATGGTTGGTCTCTGGGCAACCCAATTTTCTCACAAGACATGGAGTTTGGTAAGGTGAACTGGCATATTGTGACAGGGTGATGGGAGTGTGCTGCTTGAGTTTTTTCATGGACTGGCATCCCATCCGTCATTTACTCAGCCCTACGACAGGTGAATGGATGGATGAGTGTTGATTTCCAGTGAATTAAGTATGATTTCTGGTAAATGAATCACAGCTCATATACACTAATATATAAGCCAAAACTAATAACAATGTTCTTCCCACACATTTTGCAATCACCTGCTTTCTTACAAGCACTATGGAAACAGAATACAGTATAATTATGATTATGCACTAATTTGGCCATTTCTGGGTAGCCTTTTTGCCTAATATTAATTTTCTATTACACAGAATTACATTTTTTTCTCTCTGGTACAAGGTATGAATATCATAATCACAGGTTGCCTATTATTCTGTGCATTCATTTCTTATACCATTCTTCTGGACTTGGTGACTCAGTTTGCTCAGTGCTTTTGGCTTAACATACATTTATTTACTAGTAACATGCTAGTAACAGGGACTTAGCCTGTCCCTGGAGCAAATGGAGGCAACGGTTACGTCACACTGTTGATTACAGGATTTTAACCAGAAACCTTCCCATCACAGGCATATAGTCCTAATTCACAGAGCCACAAATGTGTTATTTTCAAAGTTCCAGACCAATATGCCAACTATGAAGAGAAAAGTGTGAAAAAGCTTGATGATGATGATGATGATGATGATGGAACTTCTCTGATTAGGAAGAGAATGTGAGTAGGATCCTGCCAACAGTAGGACAATATAACAGATTCTCTAAAGCTGAAAATGTGCATGATGTCAAAGATTGGAAAATATATACGTATAAAGGAGGGATTTGCGAGGGAGAATTCATGGTTGTCCATCCTGAGCATGCAGGGAATCTGGTGACTAGTGTCATATCTTTTCATCTGCCACAATGAGTTGCTGTTTGTCCTCAACATTCAGTTTAAACCCCAGTCTCGATCTTTTCTTTTCATTGCCATTACGCAGGGAGAGCCCCGCAATCCTCTGTGAAGTGAGGTTGGATTTTATGGAATTAGATGAAACAGTAATTGTGTGTTGTGTCTTTTTCTCTTGTGCCCAACAGATTTGGAATTGTCTTCACAGCCTTCCACCCCATTCAACAGAAGCCGCCCTGGTCAATTACCTACCACCTGTGTCATGTGCATTTCTTCACCAAACCCTAAAAGAAAAACTCTAATAAATTTGTTGTTTTCTATTAAAAGAACCAGTAAACCCTGAGCTTACCTGATCCAAGGAGTATTATGGGATCCTGGTATTTCAGGAAGTTTTACACAGTAACTCCAGAAACGTTCCTACTTCCTAAAGAGCGAATCAAAAAAATAATAATTTAGTCTTTTTCCCTCTGATTTACTGAAGAGTATTAGTGGATTTAATTATCCAGTGTTGTATGTTTCAAATAGCTACATGCAAAAAATAAGCCTATTGACTTGGACATGCTAGTCTTATAAATTTGACAGATATATGAGGGGTCCAAAGAGATGAGCCAGCCACATAGTCACAGCATGCCATTCAATTCATTCGTGACATTTCGTCGGTTGTATCAATGCAGAATCGCATACTCAAATCATTCCATCCTTTCAGTTTTTCTTATATTCCTTTTACAAATGCAGACCTATGTCAGAGTCAACATTTTGTTGTGTTTACTGATAGGCAATTCAATGATTTAAATTTGCTTTTGTTTTTGTCAATAATAGATAAGACGTATTCCTAGCATGACAGTTTCATTAATTACCCAGTGAAGCCAGAAAAGTGAAGAATTGTTTGTTTTCCTAAGCATCATATCAATGATCATATCAGCTATTCACATAGGCCCATTTATGTTCAGCTGCTAAACTGGCATTATTCCAGGTCAACTATAATACAATGATACAATAGCATACCCAACACTTCATATGCACAGGTAGTTAAGTGTCGTGCACTGAAAGACAAGTTTAGGAATCAAGCCAGCCTACTCAGCAGTAAGTAACAGTGTTAGGAGTATGCTGTGTGAGAGAGTGTCTGGGAGCAGCAGTCTGATCCTTGTTGGTTTACAGTTTGACATATTTAAGCTAGAAACCCAGAATCGTTATTTTGTATGTTGCTCGGTTTTCCAGCCTCACTCATCCCTGGAGTGCTAATAAGATCAGCTCATCCCAACGGTCAACCCTGTGTCCCATGGATCAGTTTCCTGTCGAAAAAGTTCAAGGATTTTTTGCCCAAAGTTAAATTCAGTTCTACCAACAGCTAAGTCTGTAATTCAGGAAAAAAGGCTTAATTACGTATGCAGAGAGCAGATGTCATTGGGCATATGCATAACCACAGTCACTGACTCAAATACCAAATGTCAGTTGGTTCAGGAAGCGTTCAGGACAACTGGGTTAGAGTGCAGTTTCTTTTATCAATGCTGATATCACTAGGAAAGCCGGAGCAGACCAATATGGGTAAAACAGTGATTTACTGATTTTCAGTTTAGGCACTTTAAGTTCAACATATGGAAGGTGCAGTGTATTTTAAAGAATGCTGTGTAGCTTGCACGTTCGCCACTGCCAGCACACTATCACATCACACAAAGAACAAGCGCAACACAAGAGAGTGAACGACAAGCGGAGGAGCATTCCACCCCTGGCGGCTGGCAGCCGGCCACCGGAGGGAATCAGAAATGTCTGGAGGAGGTATGAGCACCATGCTGGAACAATGCCAATTATGTTTCACCACTGCACAAGTTACAGGCACAATTACAGCTCACACTTCACAAAAAAACAATACTATACTGCCTGGGCCTCTATGGGGTCCTTACATTTTTACAAAGCTGGATGTTTAAGTGCCACGTTACCTTGCCTTGTGGTATAAAAACAATTCCCCTCCTGTTGTATTAGTCTAGAATTTCAGGCCAGATTTTCTATAATTTCTGCAAAATGTTGAAAGAAAATACAAAAAAGTTGTTTCGCGAATATGAGGACTTCTTGAATTTTACAAATTATTTTCATATGCTTAGAAGAGATATGAGGGAGGACTATATATTCTGTTATGGGAATGAATGCAGTTTATAGACCTTTTAAATGTTGATTACTAATAGTAAATAATAAATGTACTCTAGAAGATATATAACAGATAAAATATATGAAGTTGCAACATGTGCCAAATGCTTTTAAAAATCCTTTGATTTACATGGGTTTTCAGTTACATTTTTAGTCACTTTTAAATATTTTTGTTCATTTTATTATTATCAAGTTTCCATGATTTACGATTTTACACAATCATCATCATGTTTAAACCAAATAATGTTCCAAACTATCCTATAAGAACTTAAGGAATCATTTCCATGATGCATCAACAGCTGACATACGCACATAACATGAAAATGTGAGTGTTTGTAATAAAGAGTCGCTTACTACATCTTAATTTTCTGCAATGACAGGTAATTTCAGCCTCTTGAATACAGAATTATGCCTATTTGGCCACTACACCAAGCTTATGATATTAGGTATGGGTGGGACACAAGCTGACTGATATACCGAGCTCCTGTTTCCACTAGAGACTGGTACTCTGCCCACACAACTGCCTCCATTGACTTAATCCTGTTATCAATTTCATGCTCCACCACTCAAGAACAGCACCCTAGACACTTAAACTCCTTAACTAGAGGTCGTTGTTCCCACCTTTCTTGAAGTGAGCATCCCACTCTTTTCTGTCAAAAAAAAAACACTGTCACACGTTCAGATATTCCAGTTTTCATCCAAGCTGCTTTGCGCTCAAAAACTAATTACTGAAAAACATGCCAAAAGTCATGATCTGATGAGAGCAACATCATCTTCAAATTGCGACATCATTCTTAGTCCTTCAAATCAAGCATGCTTTGGTAGTGCCAAAAAAGTGGACACTCATCATGCATGATGACCCTGATACAAATATTCCAGCACTATACTTCCCTCAATATATGGTGAAGGAGAGTCAGACACCTCCTTCAAGTTACCAAAATATAGCCTTAACATGTAGTCTCAT
>JAODKC010000137.1:21632629-21653719 GCA_026777985.1 Mormyrops attenuatus | reverse complement strand
TTCCCTCAATATATGGTGAAGGAGAGTCAGACACCTCCTTCAAGTTACCAAAATATAGCCTTAACATGTAGTCTCATGCAGCTATAACAGAGCAAAGTGCTAGTTCAGTTTTGCAGCCAGGAAAGAATCTGAATTGTTCCTCCTGGATCTGAGGTTAGAACAGCTTGTCCTCTCTAGCACAGACTTTGCTAGGGAACCTGAGGAGTTTTCATTCCCTACCTTCCTTAAATATACCAACCAGGAAATCAGTTTACCAGCCCAATAGTACTTTGTCCACCTCAATGGAATCAGATTTCCCATCCACCAGAGGTCTCAGGCAGTGGTTTCTGAAAGGAGATCATTTCCAATAGGTTGTGATGTTTCTGCAAATTACACCTTTCACTATTCAAAAGAAAAGGTCAGTATGTCTTAAATATTACTAAACACAGATTGGGTGAGGACACATTTACCCATCCATGAAGCATTGTGTGGTCCAGAATTTCTGTTCCAGCTGAAAAGTGTTTCAACCTGACCTCTACATCCCGACTCTTAGAGATCTTTCTTTTTCAGCAAATGCTGTTCCTCTGCTGTTCTTTATCTAAGCATATGTGTAAAACTACATTCTTCTACTTGCCAGCTTCCTATATTATTGGTATAGACACTCTTCTCATTCCTATATCATTCCTATATCATTCCTATATCATCCAGCTGGTCATAGGCTTGCCACCACGAATTCAGATTCAGCTATAATAAAACAGTCTGAGTTTTTCCTCTCTGCACACTGCAGCCACATTTAGGCAACCATCTTCTGACCGGAAAAGAGGTTTAAAACCTGATAGACAAGTGGGTTTTTATCATTTAATCAATCTGATACCACATGGATTGTCAGGAAAAAGATTTTGCAGTTCTGTTGATAAAATATTAGAAGGATTTCAACCAGAAGTAGCCCAGAAAGAGTAGTGCAATGCGAGCAAATTCTTTGGGTGTTGTAACAGAGGAATCTAACTGGTAACTATGGTTACATGGTGGGAAAGAGTGAGCTAGTTGCTGAGAATAAAACCTAGATTCCTGGTAACCTAGGATCCTGTAGCAGTTCCACCCTTAACAGAAACTAGAAAAAAATGAGAAGAGTGTCTGACCGGAATGCAAATCAGCTACTTCTTGGAAATGTAACACAAAACTAAAAAAGTCAGTACATCAGTTCTCAAGCTCAATGTATTTAGAACAAAAACATTGCAAAAAATAAAACATATGAAACTAGACAGGTGGCGGGGGGTAGGGCGCCTGTTGGAACAACAGCATTGTATTTCCTGGACAGCCCCGTCTCCAGCTCTGCCCAACTAATTCTCTGTACAATTTCTAGAATAAATGTCTTTTTACCTGAATGCTGTGAGTCCTAGTCATGACATAACTTAACTCTGAAACTACACCTGTTCATTTACTGCACATTCCACTTACATGCCAATTTCCTGAATCTTTCCCCACCAATTAGGTTCTGCTTTGTGTATGTCATAATGTCCATGTCTTAAAGTGTCATTTATTTTATAAGTATTATTCATATTTTAATGTTAAAATATTGATATTTATTTCTCATTTGCACTGTAACCAACATTTTCCATGACATAACAGTAAGAGTATAGACACAATCCTGAGGGGCCAGAGAAAACTTTTTTGTATACTGTCTGCATGATGCACACGTAACTCATATACATTTAACTAGCACTTTTATCCAGATAGACTTATAGTACAGGGAAGGATGATTCAAGTGTGCTCCCAGAGACTTGGGCACATGACCATCATGCTTGAAGCGCAAGGCTCTATTGGTTGAGCTACTGAAATTAAATTATGCTTTAGTTTAATCTGCCTATAAAATTCCAACTCTAGCTCATGATCATGCCGCCTGAAATTAAGACAGAAATTGCATCCCATACTGGTTCAACACTGGACACAGTATTCCATTTTTCAATACAGGGCAAGATGGGTGCAAACTCTAATCCTCACATTTCCCGAAACACTTAATTGCATGACTACACTGGCATGTTCCTTTTGCATAATAAAAATCTGAAAAAATCTGAAAAATAAAAAAGTGTTTTTATTTACAGTAAATAGATGGGATTACATACAATCAACAGGAACAGTATATAGAAGTATTTTTTTTAACTCTGAGCTCTTTCACTTGAATATACTAATTCCTTACCCACAAAACAAGGAATATTAGCAAGCAAGTGTCTTTATCTTGCCTGAGAAAATGTGATAAATTTTGCCAATAAAAACACTGCAGTCTAAAGAAAATATTATTACAAGCCTACCTGATACGCTCTCCCCACCTCTCCAAAAATGTCACCTGATTAAATTCTCCGACAATAAATTTTACTGATACATATTTTATCAACCAGCTACTGGAGTGCTAAGGATAAAATCTGCAAAAAGGGAGGCTAGCAATGAAAAATCAATATTAAATTTATCATAGGTTATTCAGAAAATCTTCTTGTGCCCCACAGATTTAGAATCACTGACCTGTACAGTGTTCCTGGGAAGTTTGTAAAAAGATCCACGGATAAAGTTTAGATGGCAGATGGCCGCATTCACATGATGCTAGCTGTAGGCGCTTGGGTGCCCTCTGTCTTGCAGTTCCAATTTTACTATTTTGAGGTGACTTGGGGTCTGGTCAAGAGCACATTTTCAGGTGGAGATTTTCATCCATATAATGTTTTTATGAAGTGGTAATGAGATCTGTCAAAGATAAAATGGAGAAAATACAATAATAAAAATGAAAAAGATCCATCAAGGGGTCCCTTAATTACTGGTCCCATGTATTACCTCGAGTCTGGGGAATACAAAAATATATGAAATAATATGTCACATGTATAAGAAAAATTGCTTAATGTAATTGCTAATAATTTGAATTTCCAAAGTTATACTAATTGATCCACTAATCTTACTTAGGGTAGTTATATTATCATTCATTGCCTAACAACAAAAACAGAAATGTCCTATAATTCATTTCACAGCCAATGACTACAATGACTTATTAAAACTGTCAACTAGAAAATAATGATAGACTTTGTGTGGATATGAGACTAATCAATTATAGATTAAAATGAAATATTTGCACATATTTATTTACTTAATAAACACATTTCTCCTTTTAACAAGTTTTATTTATTGAATATAATGGACAATTAGAAGTTCTTTTTTATTCAATATAATAGTTATAAAAGACAAAATGTAAATTATTTGAAATTAAAATACAACAGCAAATATAGAAACTGCTGCTATAGTGTATTGCACTATGCACATTTAAAAATATTATTTATGTATATATTTTATTATGTTGAATGACATGCAAGTGTGTCTTGCTATACAGTAGGTTGGCGCCTCATCCTTGGTTCTTGGTTGTTTCCTGCCTTGCGTCTGTGGCCTTCGGGATACACTCCAGACCAGAATTGGATAAGTGGTTACAGAAAATGGATGGATGGATGGAATTTATTATGTTGCTTGTCTTGATTGTCTTTGCTGGCATGTAAGAGTACATGGCAATAAATAAACTATTCTGTTCCTGATTGTAAACGTCATGCACACAGCAACAAAACTAACCCGCAGGACTGAGAGGCATGAGGACAGGTGCTGTACCCTTGCACTTTGAATGGAAACTGACATAATAGTTCAAAATCAAAAATACTGCTTTCCACTTAGTCAGAAATCCATCATGCTCTAATTGATACATCAGTAGTTAGTTAGTCTTGAACTGTTCCTTAATTGAAAAAATCATTCACCTTCCAACTGTTTATCCTGTATAAGGTCAGAGACAGGCCTATCCCAGGCAGGACAGGGCACAGGGGTGGGGTCCACCCTGAACAGAATGGCGCTGCATCTCAAGGCACATGTATACACACTCACTCATACACTATGTCCAACTGAAATATGCCAGTTCATTTTACTGCACACCTAAGGATTGCCGAAGAAAACTGGAGTACTTGGAGGAAACCTGTCGATCTGGGAGAGAACCTGGGTTGGGTTTTCAGAGCCCGGCCCTGGAGGTGGAGGTGACAGTGTTACCTAATGTCACCATATCACTGAACCAAACTATATACAATCTATTATAATCATTTTGAGATGAACATGCAATGTAAGTTTTCCTCTAATACTGACACTATTTCAAGCTTTAGTTAAAATCTGCCTTTGCCCCTCTTCCTGTCTAAATATGCTTTTAGAAATCTTCCTCCAGAAACCTGCACTGGTTAAGATAGTCACAAATTTCAATGCAATGCAGACTGCAATCACTCTGTATCAGCACCTAAAGTAATTCATGTCAGCCAGCATGTAAGACATATATCATAGGTCAAAGATTCTTGTGGTTATATCAGTGCTATACACACAATGTTAAAATTGGAATCACAGTTCATTGTGTGCCATGTTAAAAGAATTCCAAAAATAGAAAAAATATCATTAAAGTTAAGACTCAAAACCAAATAATGAATATAAATGTGTCTCCACATTTTGCCCTCTGTCGCCAGGATATGGTGCCTATTGGCAGCGTCTCGTCATCCTGCATCCCCTTTAATCCGTCCCCATTTACATTCATTCTAACCTGAGCCACTGCAGCTTTTATTCTTTTATTCTATTGAACCCATACAATCACACACATAACCTGAACTCAATATATTATGTATGCCTGACAAATAACATCAACATTTTTCTTTTTTGCGCATTGTTCTTTTGATATGCAAATGCAAATAAAATCACTTGAGATACAACATAATTTCCTGTACAGGTGTGCAAGAGTAATATTACTAATTTCACTGCTGGAGACAGTGTTGTCTGTGTTAGGTGACTTATCATCATTACATAGAATGCAATGTCTCGGGCAATATAAATAGCTATACAAATATCAAAATGTAAAATATTACCAGAAGGTAATGAGCTGAAGTCATTTTATTGAGAAAATAGTGGAATACATATGCATATATATTCCTGAGCAAAATAGTTTTCAGTGCCGCATCCCAACATCTGCTCTATCCTGTGTATTAACCTATGATAATCTAAAAAATGAGGACAGAAATAAAGGGGCAAAAATTGGTTTAATATTCTACCAAGAGTTCTCACTTGAAGGAGAACATATGGACATATACATCACCTAGATAAAGAATTTTAGAACAATTCATCTGAGGATTCTAAAAACCATTTAGTGTAATATCTATGTATTCCAATTGATTTAGTCCATTGGCTGCTAGGAGGCCTGGAGACATCCCTTTCAGAATCTTGCTTTATGTGATGACAACATTTCTCTGATTTCACTTTAGAGAAGGCTGGCCAAGAATGGCAATCCGAATAAAACTACTGATAAAATCATACCAGCAAACAATAGTCAAATAGAAGGTCTCACATACTAATGAGACAATGTCATTGGCAATATCGCTAAAATCCTTACTGCGAGTCAGTCCTGGGACATTTTTTTCCCCTGGCTTTAATTTGTGGGTCTTAATTTCATTATTTATCTGCTTGACTGACACCCCTGTCACAAAGGATGAGGAGTGGGAAGGAGCTGGAGAAATGCATGGCGCCCGGTGGCCTGCGGGCCGCGGGAATGCAAAAGTGCAGAGAGGAGAGTATTGCAGAGCAGCGAAGAGGCTGCATGGAATACCAAATAAGTAGTCTGTCAGTCAGGAGAGCATGCATGGTGCAGATAAGTGCATTTATGGGGGAACCGCCAACATTTTATCTCCCTGCTTCAGGTTAGATCGCCGATTAAAAGGACCCAAGTGCAAATCTGCAGGACTGATAAGATGCAGACTCCTCTTTGCCCGCCCCTTACCTGAGTTGCCCATCCTCCAGGAATATTAAACTTGGCACAATTGTGATTACTTTTCACAGTTGTCAAATACCTAGGATAAATGTGTATCTGTGCGTGTGTGTGTGTGTGTGTGTGTGTGTGATGGTGGCAGGAGAAAAATTATGAGAGGAATTAAAAGAAAGCACGAGGCTGCTGTCCAGCTTACCTGAAAACACAAGTATCCCAGAATGAGATACTGCAGTGCAAGCAAAATGACAAGCATGCCTGTTTTTATGTACTTTATTTTTCCAGGGTATATTTTATCACTCTTCTCCTTTACCAGCACCACTTTTACACCCCTACCCTACTTTCACACCCCCAGGCAATGAGGGGAAAATATTTCAGATTATTTTAAGCTGCAGAGTAAATGTGTTCAAGTGGAATACCTTAGAAGCGTTTAACCCCCTCGCCTATCTGTCTCCTGCGCATCCCTCTGTTTTTTTGGACCAGGCCCAAACAGGAGCACCGTAGGCGCCGCTGGTGAAATATGTTTCGAAGCATCATGAAAAATGTGTCCCGCCAGGGCCTGGCTCGCCCGTGCTTACAATGCGCAGAGGAGAGAGTGCGTCGGGGCGAGACGGAACAACCGCTATAGGCTACCCCTGGCATTCAGCGATTGATTTGCCTGACGCCCCATTCAAATGCCTCGCTGTCGGAAAACTGCTGGTGGCTAAATGTACCCAGACGCACGCAGTCACACTGAGAACTTTTTATTGTGTTTGATGTTTTCTGACTTAAGAATTTAATTTATGAGCATGACACTGAGAGAGATACCTTTACACATAGATGCACACTCACACAGGAAGGCACGCATACCTTCACGCTGTGTGTGAAAAACTTCTTATTTTACACCAGTTTTATTTATAGTTTTTCAACTTATTATATAAAAGGCATTTTATACATTATTGGTAAAAGTTTATAATCTGTAACATTAGAAAAACAGATCACATTGTCAGTGTTACTCATGTTTATTCTTGAAAGAAACAATCCATAGCACATCATAAGTGACAAATGTCTTTTTATACCATAATGTTTTAATTAGATCAATGATTCTTGTGACCTCACCATACAGGAATCCATGTGTACTTTTCCTGTCTTAGATAGTGGCCTCTAATTTAGTTAATTAACAATTATATGAAACAACTACCCATCCATTTTCTCTAGCCACTCCAGCCTATTCAGGATCATGGGGGGTCTGGAGCCGATCCGAGAGGATACGGGTGGAAGACAAGGAACAACCCAAGATGGGGTGCTAACGCATCACAGGGCGCACTCACACACCATTCACACCTATGTGTAATTTGGTAACTCCAAGCAACCTCAGCACTCTTTAGGACTAGGATACCCAGAGAAAACCCCCTGATGACATGGGGAGAACAAGCAAACACCACACAAGGAACCCTAGTGAAGAACTGAACCCGAGTCCCAGAGGTGTGAAGCAACAGTGCTAACCACTGTACCACCATGCTGCCCTGAAGCAAAAATTGCAAAATAAATAAAATTATCAGGGTGTACCCAAGGCATACCCCTGCTTTATGCCCTGTGCCGCCCGTGACAGGCTTCACCTCCCACAACCCTGACCAGAGTCACTGGTTGGAAGATGGATGGATGGATTAATTAGGGCTTCTTGTCATGGACTTGTAATATTTTAAATATATCTTTGGGGAAAAGACAAAGAAAAGGATAGCAAGCTTTATTTCTACTATAAAGCATATTTTTTTATCTTATCTCTCTCAGCCTAACAGCTTTACATGTGATTGACAACTTGGAATCAGTGTTCAGTGTGTATGTGTGTGTGTGTGTGTGTGTGTGTGTGTGTGTGTGTGCGTGTGTCTGTGTGTGTGTCTGTGAATCTCAAAATATGCATTGCATAAGCGGCACCCCTGCTGTTGTACTGCAGGGACAGGGCAAAATGATAATAATGTTATGGCTTTATAGGTGGGGAGTTGATGTGCAGGTCCACAGGTAGAGGAGGCACCAAAATCTGTTCGTTTGTCTGACTTGTCTGATTCAGCAGTAATTCTTAATTTTTGCACATTCCAGCCATTCGTATCACCCCACAGAGACAAACAAAGAATTTTTTACTTCTATTTGATGTAACTAATGGTGACTTTCATTATATTGAATTCCTCTTGACTTAATACTTGGTGCTGTTTACAGCCATGTGTCAATGGAAAGCCCAGTAAAACCATAAGCACCAATAGACAATGCATATAAATGTTTTATCAATTGTAAAAAGACTTGTGTAAAATTTCTTTCAGTGAAAGCTAGATGAGCGACAGGATGCCTCAGTAGCTCAGTTTATGTTCCTGTATGTTGTTCATCTCTTGAATTCTGTACATATGCTCCAATGGCAAAAACTGTCACACTGTCACTACTTAAGAAGCAGGAAACTAAATTTGCAACTTTGCTGATGGAAGCAAGTGGAAAGGTGTCGGACAGCCCTGGGGGACATGCGTAAACTATTTAGGATTTCCCATGCTACTGATTTTTTGGCAATATGCCCTTCGCTTGACCATCACTGGGATTCTATGTAAGGCCAGGAGAATTGCCTGGAAAGGTTTACCACTAAGCCACTAAGGACATCAGTGAATACATTTTTAAATAGCCCAGGAAGGCAGCATATTAGTGTTTGCTGTACAAATAGTGCACTCATCTTGTCTGCCTTGCCTGTAAACCCACGTCCTGGATTACCTAGACCAACCCGTATAGCTATTGGCTGAATGTATATTTAAACACGAAAACCCCTGTATGAATGTGTTTACATAAATCAGAAAATAACTGCTGAGCACAACTGGAAAGACGCACAGTGCACCATTTATCATACATTTAAGCAAGAGGAAAGTTTCTTCATAAACACCAAAGTCCATTCATCTTATCAAAGGACTATGCATGGCTTTAATGGGATTTAAAGCTGTCTTTCAGTAACATCAACGAAAGACCACAGAACTGTCTATAAAGATAGAAAACACCATAATGCAAATTGATATAGCCTCTCTCTCTGTCAGTGCTTACGATTTATTTTTTTTAAATTTGGCAGTAAAGCAACATCAGAGTATTTGGAATGCGACGTGAACAACTGGTATGTCTGCAGAAAAGTGTTTGAATTACCACCAATTATTTCAAATATTTCTAAGAGAATTCCATTTATCCCTGTTGTTTTAATAGTAAATACCACACATCAGCGCATATATTAATCACTAGAAAAGCAAAACATTGCTCTATGGTCAGTGGGCACTCACAAGCAAACAAACAAACAAGAAAGTACCCATCCATCTTCTGGCCATTTATCCTGGCCTGGGTCAAGGGGAGAACATGCAAACTCCACTGCCACAGAGCAGAGGTCCAGTTCAAACCCCCAGCACTGGAATTATGAGGCAATAGTGCTCCAACTGTGCTGCCATGCTGCCCATTTCTGGTTATCTGATAAGTATATTCAAAAATTTGATACAGTTTAGTTAAATTAAAATTTAAAACATCACTATTGTTGTTGCTTTTCTATTGCTGTTACTGTTGTATGGATTCTTTTTTCCAAAGAGAAACCCGCTCTCCTTGGCTTACACCAGTGTTTTTCAAACCGGTCCTCAGGAACCCCCAGATGTTCCACGTTTTTGCTCCCTCCCAGCTCCCTGCCAGACAGTCCACATTTTTGCTCCTCCCAGGAAGGTCTGGGGGTCACAGAGAACTGGGTTGAGAAACACTGGCTTAGACAAATGAAGATATCAAAATATTCTCCTGCAAATTTTAAAGTAGCATGTGATTAGGTGCAATGCTGTTAAAGATAAAAGTGTTGCAATACCTTTAGGTGGTTGAATTCTAATCTTTAAAAAGTGACAGGGCATTTTTAAATTGTATAAATAAACAAAATTCAGACCATGCCCAAATTATGATGATAAAAATTATGATGATAAATAACAACCAAGCACAAAGAAATTAAAAAGCTGCTTCTCTTTTTCCAGTCCTGTTTCAGATTAAATTATTCCAATCTGGTCCATGTATTAGAATTGGCTCAAAGGCCAAGAAAGACTTAGGGTTTTGAATGCAGATTATAAGGAGAAAGCTTCATGTAACCTAAATACATGCTCTCCAAAAAGCATGAGCTTATGTAATCCACATAAAACATAAGCTATGGATATAACAGTAGTAGCACAAGAGGAGATAAAAAGCAAGATTGAAGACTGAAGGGGATAGGAGACACAGGCAGATGGTCCTGTAGTCTTACAGAATGAGAAGCTTGTCTTCAGCTTCTAAAGGTAACTTGCCATCTCAAATACATTTGGCTCATATAACAGGAAGACTCAAAAGCCACTTCTAAATTCCTTAGAAGCCACTTCTCTATAAATGTCAAACGAGTTATGAACTTTCGAGTGAAGAATAAGGCTAGGTTGAGCTTCATGTACCCAAAGTGAGGCATTCTCTAACTGTAAAATGGACAAACCAACTGTTCACAGGAGGCCTGACTTGTTGCTACCCCTGGATGAGGTAATCCCTTGTAGAGGTTATCTATACTCCATTCTGCCAGAGTTGAGTTGGCACCCCGGGAACAGCCCGCTCTGCTGATCTCCATTACCAAACTGTCAGTGTCTCAGGTGGGGCTGATGTGAGAACCTGGCAGATGATCATACCTGGATGGGGGGTGGGGATGGTACGACTTGTCTTGACAGTTTGACAGTAAAAAGAGGATCTACCCTCAGACTGATACATGTCTGTGTTATTATTTAAAATCTCAAATGTGTGTCTAGCGGCAAATTGCAAAGCTTGCAGCAGTAATTTGCAGTTTTTTTTTGTTCCTTTCATCCATGTTAAAATGGATATTTTTGGTATCACAGTGCTATTCAACAGCTGAACATATAAATCACTGATTCTGCATTGCATACCCTATACTAAGGGTGGGTGACATGGCCAAAATGTCATATCATGGTATTTTTCATCAGAATACACAATATAGATCACAAAATTTTTAGAATATATATAGTAATGTTAGTTAACCATTTAAAAAGATATGGGTATGTTGCCACCTGTTGTGTGAATGGTATTCAAAGATACAGCAGATTAGTTCAGGTCGAATTTCGCAAATATAGACCATTTATTTATAATTGAAGGAGAACCTTTTTGACACAGGTTGTTCCTCACCAGCACACTAGGCTTATTAAGCAGCATAGCCAAATCACCTCTGTTGCTTATCATTGTGTGTTGCTTATCCTGTGCACAATAGCACAATATTTTTAGCAGTCCATTTGCAGGCCTATATCATGTTCGTTTGTTTGTGTTTTACCAAGTTATGTAAAGCTCAATTAAGTTTTTAGTTCAAGATCTAGTCACGGTAACGCTTTACTTGAGGGGACATGAATAATGTAGTAGAACACACTTAGTTACTGCATTAATTAACCAGTATCTAAGTGTTAAGTACTGATCCCATGTCCCCTCAAAGAAAGCGTGACCCTAGTCACTAAGTTGAGATCCACTGAGCTTGAAATTGACAAATAAGTGAGATATACAGACAATGCTGAGATGTTATACAAGCTGAAATTGTTTCGTTTCACATTTGTTTTTGCTGTAGTACTGTTGCAGCCTCTGAGCACATAGGCATCACATGATCAATGCTTGCCAGTTTGTTCTGCCATTATATAATAATAGTCTGTGTCTGGGTATTCATTGGAAGCTCAGCTTAATCACACGTATGTGTAGCTGACTCCTTTTCAGCACATGTGTTTGTAATGTGCTTCCTCTACTTGTATGCCACTTTGAAAAAATGCATCCGCTAAATAAAAGTAAATGTAGTCAGAGATGAGCAGTTTTTCAATTAAATGTATTTATTATTTAATTATGTATTTAATTACTTTTGAGTATTTTGTAATTTATATTTTGCTGGACAGAAAAAGTCAGATACTTTGAGAAAATACTTTGAGAGATTGTGTATTTAACATATTTAAAATACCTAATAAAATATATTTTCTGTCATATCATGAACTTTTATCACCAGGCTTACAGACTTTTTAAATATAGCGTATCACCATCTTAGGCTGGATACAAGTAAATCATATGACACATCCTGTTGTGCCCAGCTTGCTTGTTTTGAACTTCATTTTTCCATGACCAGTAGTCCAAGGAAAGTAGCTTTGGTGCTTGGTGCAAATTGCCAAGGTAAAGTATGTAGTAAAATAAACATCAGATATTGCTCATATATTTGCTCAAATATAAATCAGATATTGCTCACTGAATGTCATTATAGGACAGAAAAGTAGAGCAATTAGCAAACAGCAGTGCTGTGCTCTAGAACTTAGTTGTAAGAATTAAGTTGTAAGCCTGGTGGCATTCTAGTAAATCAAGCATGCTCTGGCAGTGGCATCTTGTGGTTTGTCTTATTTGGAAGACTTCATTAGCGATAAATCAAGCTAGCTACTTTTGTTATTAAGGACAAAGTTCATTTCTATCAGCTAAACATAGTCATTTTTATATCCACTGTGTAAAATCCGCCTGTGTAAAAGGGAGAATGGACTGGTGGACTTGACATTGCATATTATATTCATGGTTTCATTTTTTTTTGAGCGTATATTTAAAAAACTTTTTCTTTTTTGAGTTTGCGCATGATTGGCATTCTACTGTAAGACAAAGCAGAAAATTCATGCATTATGATAATTAATTTAAGAAAGCATTGGTGTGCAGCACCCCTGTCAGCCAACCGGCACTAACTCTGTGGGCCGAAACCGTGATATCCCCCAACCCCACCCCACTGCTGCACATTCAGCCTTTTGAGTTCTTGTTTCGTTACCAATGTCACAAAGTCATTTTTCATTTCTCAGTTTACACTATAACACATGCAAATCACAAACTCGTTGTGCTATTTAAAGTTAGGGCAAGCTGTATATTTTTTAAATATTACAATATTGCTAGGGTTGCGATGGTACACATATTTGTTGTGTACCGTTGCTATTTTTAATTTATTTTTTATTTTCAAATTATAAATTACATTATTTTGTATTTTATTTTGTTACATTTGGTGAGCAAGTATTTCTTATTTGTAACAAGATGTTATTATAAACAAGATCTGTTTGGGCCCATCTCTGAATGTAGTGCTGTATTGCATTTTTTGCGATACCACTGAAATATGTACCATGGATACTAATTGTGACAGTTATGATAAAATATTGCCATATTGCCTACCACCACCCATTACCCACCATTACCTTGTCTTTCAACTGGTTCCAAGAATTCCAAGCCACTCCTTGCATAATGTAAAATATAAAGTTCATTTCTTAAACACTAACATGAAAACCTACAAAATCTATATAATATTCTAGAGCTGATAACGAATGACTCTTTCTCAGCATATTATAGCACAAGTCTAGAACTACTGGTATCAGTGGATGTGGAATTGCTGTGCATCTTACGCACCCATTCTAAGCCTAAGGAAAAATCGCTATCTGGGAAAGGCTGGATTTTAATTGATCTCAGTCACAGTTAAATGTAAGCATGGATTAGTGCTTAACAGTGCAGGAGATGGCCTTGGCAAAACGATTCCTTTCCTAGCATTAAACTCCTGCACTTTGTAAAACTGATTCTTGTGTGACCCATATAAACTGCAGTGGGACATTGTCTGACTTAATCCCACTGTCTCCATGATGCATCCAAGCGAGAGGCTATTTATGGTCTATGTAGACCCTTGCCTTTGCTTTTAATCACCAACTGTTATTGCTCTGTAATTTATAGGACAACCATGTCATCCTAGTGAAGTGCTGGAAAAGACTATAAACACACTGTATAGAGAGTTCATGGTTTCCTGTAATACTGGTATACTTTACAAATAGGAGGGTTGCAGTAGTATTGCGCAATCACCTTGTGCCGCCATCTTGGTGCATTGTCAGTCATGGTAAAGGAGTACTCAGAGCATGTTAATGCAAGCAAATCAAGTCAAGTAGGGCTTTATTGTCACACAAATCAAATTCAGTCCATTGCATACGGTGACACAAAATAACATTACATAACATGTTCTATAAAAGCAAAATAAATAAAACAAAATAAAAACAAACAATATAAAGAGAATGCAGATATTACTGGATGTGACCCATACGCAGTGAAAGCAAATTGGTTGTGAGTCACCTGCTGCCATTTATGAGGATATCTCTAACTGTCTGGTTTTGCAAATGTCATGGGTAACAACAAAGCAAAATAAAGTGACTAAAAGTCTGGAGGTTTAACCTCTTTATTTCTGGCTGGGCAAAAAAACTGTGGAGGAAAAAGAGTGGACAAAATATTTCAATGTGTTCATGGGTAAATACGAGTATAAATCTCATGCTTATTGTTTACCATTTAGGTAACACATTACTTAAGGCCCCTTTTTAGTAATTTATAAATTCATTCATAATGCGATGTAATGCATTCATTAAGCATAAAAATTAATAAAAAGGCACAATACATTATACCCATTATACCCTGCCTTATGAAGTACTCATCTATAATGCACCACAGATATCTTTATAATGCAGTATAAAACATCCTTAATACTTATACCTACCATTATAATGCATTATAAAGGTATCTATAGTGCAGGGCTATTCAAATCACGGTTCTCAAGGGCCGAGCACTGCTGATTTTCCAGCCTTCCTTTACCTGTGAGCCAGGTGTGAAGCCCTTCTGGCCAATCAGAATCCATAATTATTAATCTTACTACTGGGAGAACTGAAGACACGGCCTGGATTTGGAATCGAGGGCCAGATTTGAATAGGGGGGCTATAATGCATTATAATTGAGAGCTTCATAAAGCTTTCATAATGCGTAATACACATGGCTATAATGGGTTATGATTTTGGATAAATATTTATAGCAGGTCTATAATGCTTTATGAATGCATTATTGTTTGTTAGGAATGTGTTTACAAATTGATAAAAACATCGCCTTAAGTAAACTGTTACTATTATGGATTATAATACATTGTTTATCGTTAAATAATTTTCATCATGTAATGGGGACATTAAGAAATTATGTTGCCCTGTGCTGTAATGTTAACCTTATAGTGTTGTGTCCGTTGTAGGTATTACAGCAACTTTAGTTTGATCGTACATAAGTTAATGTACTTTAAAAGGAAATTGATGATCGATCTATTCTTTCCATGGATGTGCAAACTTAACTTGTCTGAAGCAACTGTCTGAGTACTCATTTCTTTTTGCGTTCCTGTGATTCTGTCAGATTCTTCATACGGCTGTGTCCCATGTTTACTGTTGGTACACGAAAGTGCTGCCTCTGTCATACATAGCGGCTGTGTTGTCTAACATGAAAGGATAAGAAAGACACATTGCATTTTTCAAAACCAAATTATAATTTTATGTTATCAACTTACCTCTTATAAATCATGTGGCACAAAAAGCAATAAAATGACTTGTTTTCTACATTAGCTTACATCATTCGCCACAATCATAAACAAATTGTAGATCATGAGATATACTACCTGCTTTATAAAACTTCATCTCTCCTCTCCTCTCTGGTACTATTGTAAAGCAGTTTACAATAGTACACCCAACTATGATGAGCACAACAAAAGAGCACACACAGAGTAGCACACTAGATGGGAAACACAGCACTGGTATGGCAGATAATGCCCTTTTTTGCTGTTGATACAGTGTGACGTCATATGCAACCCTCCTATATGTAAATTTCTATAGGCATCAACATGCTACAGAACACAAAAGGGGCCTGTTTCATGGAGCTGGATTTCTTATTTAGCCAAATCACTTGTTGGATTTAAGATACCCCAGTTTAAATGGACTTTATCTGAGTTCACTTACATTCAGCCCAGACTTCTGTAAATCTGACACGTTATCTGGTTAAGCAAGAAATCCTGGTTTGGGATACAGGTCCATACCGGACAAAACAAATGTGCCAATTTTCTTCTTTTTTCCCCAAATATAAGTCTTTTAATACAAGGATTTCCTAAAGTAGCTTAAACTTGTTTAAAAGAGAATGTCAGGAATTTCTGAGTTAAACAGGAACAGAAAAGTAGAATAAGAGCACCATAATGCTTGATGGAAATGGGTTTTATAAACAATAAAGCAGTCAATTCAAAATAGGGGCATGTTACAAATAGTGTATCATAATACATACCCCTAGCAGATTGCATGAGGTTGAGTTTGCTCAGTTCAGCTTCAATCAATGAATTTATAAGGGAAAAGAGGTATATATCATGCAATACACATACTTGAAACTATATTTTTCTTTTATTTCAATTCAATTCAATCAAAAAAAAGACTTCTTAATATTGCACAAAGTTCTGTTAGCTTTGTATTTTCAGATCTTTATCAGTATGGAATATTCAGTTTATTTATAGAGCTATTTATCCTAAATCTTAAGATTTCTGAATCTATAATGCATTAAGTGGCAATTGACAAGTTATTGATATATGAGCCTTTTTATGATTCCATATATGAAGGATAAAAATTTAACTACCAATATATAAAAGATTACGAATACATGGTAAATGCCCTAACCTCTACCCTCCCAAGCCGTAAAAATATATTTATGAGATCCATCTTCCATTCTTTGCCGTTTTATTTTCGGTCTACAGTTCCATACATGTATCGAGGTGATTTTGAGAGCTCCTACTGTGTCACCCTGTATGAGAAATATGCATAATTCAGTAACATGCTTTTTTCTCGAATTGTACACTGGTAGTATTACCTGCTGATGGAGAGAGCATTATCTTGGAAAAGTGGGGAGCTAGAGGTTAGGTAGGAGTTATTTTTTCTTTTTCCCAGGACACATACAGTGTAGAATCTGTGGATCACCTTCCTTCATTTGTTCTTTGGACTAGAGATATTTTTGCAGAGATAAGCCTGCAGATGAACAAACTGAACAATTCACATTTCAGTTCATCTCACTTCACTGTTTTAAAATTCAAAGCCTATTGAATGTTAAAAAATTATGCGGTTGGTTTTATACTTAAACTTACATTTTTTGAAAGGATTCTTTTGCAAGGTCATGCATTAAGAACTTAGACAACAAAGACCACCAACAGAAGCATATAACTGATAAATGCATTAAGCTTGGCTGCATCGCTACTTGTATGAGATGCTAAAGAAATCTATATTATGGCTCATTGCTACAAGCTTATATTGAAATTTAAATTACAATTATACTTTTAATATTACATGATTGAGAAAATGATTTATCAACGTTGTAAAATCCAAAATGTTGTCATGGGCCTGTGATGTGTGTGTGTCTGTTTGTGCACAGTATATACAATGCATATGTGCTTGATTTTAAGCTTAAGCATCTTGAGACAGTAGGGGTATTGTATTCGTGTGAAAGTCCACAAGCCCCACTCTAGAACAGCAGCTTTCCTGGGCAAAGCATGATGGGAACCATTGCATTCACATATTCAGACCAGCAGATGGTAAAACAAATGACGCATGCATATTTCTCTCATGACCCTCCATATTTATTTTATGGTGACTGGCTCAATTTTCCTTTCCCAAAAATCACTGGACTATACCAGGAGATGTAAGGAGGAAATAATAAAGAAGGAGATCTGTTACACAAATAGATCCAGTAAGATTCTTAAGTAAATCTATTGTTGCTTTTGTTGTTGCTGTTATTGTTGGGTTTTTTTTATCAATCGTAACCAAGAGTGGGTTTATGACGGCTGATGTGATATATTTTAAAGTGAGGGATGCATTTGCTACTGAAGGGGAAAAATCAGGTTTTCTTTTAGAATTACTTGCACCCCAATGCTGACTCACACCAAAATATCTATGCCATTTCATGGTTTTTACTAAAATTGTAAGTCTTCCAAAAACAAAGAATGCTCACCCGAATGAGAATGATAACTAATAATGCAGCATTTCTGAACACTAGCTAGTTTATTGTCATGTTGGGTCCTCCTGTCCCCACCCTGTCTTCTTTATTGTGTAAATATTTGAATGCGTATTTTTCGCATTACAGAATCTGGCAGCGGTCCAGGGCAATAGATGAAATTTAGGTTAATCATAGGAAGTGACATACGGGATAGCCACCCCCCCCCCCCCGCGCCCAAGGCAGTGGCTGAGTGAGCAGCTCAATTAAAATCAAACTGCTAAGACAGAGCGAGCTTTATCTGAGGGCTTACCGCCGCACTGCCCTTCCCCCAGACCGTGCCATGGATAAAATCACTCTGCCAGAGGGTAGGGTGGCCATTTTATGACTATTCTATTTGTTCATCAGTGATTCAACATTTCAGAGACAGTGAGGGAACCCTACAACCTCCACTCAATCTAAACAGTCCCCTGCCACAACATACATGGATAAATCCTGGGATATTAACTCAGTTCCATTTATCACAGTCTGGAGGAAAGGGTTTTTGCACTTACATCTCTGTCGAGCTTAGCTATGAGAAATTTTAACTTACTATGATTGTTATTGATGTTGCTATTAATTTAGGCTTAATATTGATTATCTACCTATATTCTACGCCAATGAATCAAGAGATAATGAATTTGCTTTTAATTAGTTTATTCCTGTGATAAAGATGTAGGGATAAGAAACAGTAAACACTAACGGTAAGCAACATACATCGTTCACTCTATGCTTTATTGACCAAACTACTGTCGCTACAACCTCTGATAGTTCTGCTAGTAATTTGTTTATAGATGAGAGGCCCTCGAATGTTTGAATTATGAATTATGTAAGGACTGCAGAATATTAAGTGCTGGCCCTATTTGAGAATCCATGCAACTTTGCTACATAGAGGATTTTTAAAAGTTAGTGTAAAAGGCATTTTGAGTTGGTTAATGTCAGTCTGTCTAGAATAAATCTTAACAGGCATCAAGAAATACAACCTAGTTGACATTTTGAGGTCAGGGAATGTTACTCCATTTTCAAGTTCTCCTGCTATCCTTTTTCAATCAACCTCATTAGTGAATGGGAATATGAAAGGCTTTCACTGCAGAAGCCTTATAAATGCTTATGCAATTGATCAAAAATGTTAATCTTTCAAAATTCAGATAATACTCTAGTCAGCATTGCCCTCCAGTTTTGCCAAAAATAAAGGAAAGGTTGGGTACCGCTTGAATTTTGGCCATTTGTCACCAGAAGTATCCAAGGGAGAGAGTTGCTGCTGAAGACACTCTATGAAAGATGAATAAAAGGAATGTGTGTGTATAAATGTGTGTGTATGTCAGACAAATCAGGGGGAGTGTGGAGACAGTTACAGACGAGAAGGAGATTGGCCGAAAGTGACCTAAGAACTCAACACTTGTCAAGAAAAAGTGCTGTCCTGTGACAGCCATGTTGCACCCAGGGTAAACCGAACTGTCCTCTGTCTGGATACATATTAGAATAATCACTATCTCTGCTGCATAGGCCCCATGTGGAACAGTTCATCGGCAAGCAGACAAGGAGGCGGTGCACTCCTAATATTTGTAGGAGCAAAGCTACTGTGCATGCTTGTTCTCTTCACAGCTTGGCTTTCTGTTCTAGTACAAACAATATTTGACTGCCTGCTGCTTCTACTCAATCTAGTTTATGAATTTTGATGATGGAACAACATCATTCTAGCACCTGGTCCATAGGCAAAACCAAGTCTTGATTAAATCAACCACAGAGACTCCATATACTTTAATCTGTCTTCAGTAGCAGCTAAGAAGTATTATATTGATTGGAATTGGATGCCAAATCTCAGTCTGCTCTATCTTATCCAAAAATGTTTATACTTATTAATGGTGATAATCATATCAAAAGGGGAAAGGTGTAGTCAGAAGTTATTTTCAATGCCTTTCTACCTTTGCATCCCCAGGATACGATTTTTAGAGAATTGTTGGCTTATTAGTTGCAAAAAATGTGTGGCAAGGGCTGCTAACCTTTCAGAGTAAGTCTCTTTCCACTACTTACACTGATTATCAATGATCATCTGCTGAACCAAATTGTTGGTGGCGCTTTTAAATAACTTGATAACAGCCATAGCTTTTGGGTTTGGGCCACATCAGAACCTTTGTCTTACTAATGATCACAGACTTAGGTGATGGTGGCAGTGTTTGCACTTATAGGATCCATTGATCTGATTTAATTGTTTAGAATGTAATTTAATCACCACTGAACAACTGATAAAAAGAATGATGTGAAATCAGGAATTAATTGTTTTATTTCTATTTGTTTAACAGACTCTTTGGTGAAAAGTGACATACAAATAAGGATTAGGCTACAGGGTGAACCAGTGTCCCTGGAGCTATTGGGGTTAAGGGACTTGCTGAGGGACCCAAAGATGACAGGATTATTCTGTCAGCCATGAGATTTGAAGCCATGACCTTCCAGACATGGGCATGGATCCCTAAGGCCTAGTTTATACTTCATGCGGACACTGATGCATCAGCATGCGCACGTAATTTTCGTCACAGGCTGGCAAGGGAGCGTACCTCTCAGAATCTGAAACGACATGAACAATCTGTTCAGTGATGTAAACGTGTCTCAACCATTCATTGGCCAGGGGAAAAGTAGCAGAAAGTCCACCAGGAAATCAGAACAAATATTGAATACAAGCTCCTTTTCCTACCCTCTCTGATCAGACTGAAAATATATAGCTAGAGGATTTGAAGAAAGGTTGGCTGAGAAAATTTTTAAAATTACCGGCACTTACCCTATATGATTCCTTTCTACTGGATTAAAAAGACTCCCAAATGGCTGCAGACTAAAATAAAATGAATTTGTAATTGCAGCACCATATACCTGTCTATGTCCTTGCATAAGTTTTATTGTAGTTTTAATTTTTATGTAGTTTTTCTGTTATTTTCAGTTTTCATTTAAGAATCATTTTAGTTTTAGTTTTCAATGTGATTTCATTAGTTTTTATTTGAAAGATGTATATTTATTTAATCTTTATATATTTTGGTTTCAGTTTAAGTTTTAGTAATTTTATTTCTAGGGAAAGATGGAAAATTGTAGGACTATTCTAGCTACTACAAAATGTCGCAATGCAGTGCCGTTGGCATTTTCTATAGTTCTAGTGCATGGTACAAAAGACGCCCAAAGATGAATAATTGATACACTATATTGCCAAAAGGATTGGGACACCCCTCCAAATCATTGAATTCAGGTGTTCCAATCACTTCCATAGCCACAGGTGTATAAAATAAAGTAACTAGGCATGCAGACTGCTTCTACAAACATTTCCAAAAGAATGGGTCGCTCTCAGGAGCTCAGTGAATTTAAGCGTGGTACCTTGATAGGATGTCACCTGTACAATAAGTCCATTCGTGAAATTTCCTCGCTACTAAATATTCCACGGTCAACTGTTAGTGGTATTATAACAAAGTGGA